>PVKC010007153.1:0-29922 GCA_004027635.1 Crocidura indochinensis
TGCATGGCATAGACTCTTGCTACAGTGCTCATTTATTGAGTATATATTTGCAATTTTTTTCAATTCAAGCTAGTTTACTATTATATAACAAAGTACATGTTTTAAGTTTGCTTTTGGAAAGGAACCTGGATGCTGAATATCTGCTACAATATTTCATGGTGTAGACTCTCCTATTGTGCTCATTATCATATTGCTTAGTATTCTAGGCTTGAAAATTATTATTGTTTTAAGAACATTCTATACACAATCTAACTCAGAAAGTCTTTCTTCAGCAAAGTTTATCCTCATCAATGATGATTTGCCTAGGAATTGGAAAATCTTTCACCTGATTTGTTGGCCTTATATTTTTTAAGTGCTCTGACCCACTCCACCTGGGTCAGTTATTCAACTATAAACCATACATTTTATTCAATGTCTGTTTATGTCTGTGTATGTATGTGGTGGGCACCTCTATGTCTGTTTAATGCCCATCTATATTGTACATAATACCTGTGAATGTTGTACATAGTCCCTGTTACCCAACTATGAAGGACTTTGTAAATCTCACTGGTTTCAATAAAAACAAAAATAACTGGAATATAGGTTCTTTTATATATACTATAATACATGGATATTTTCCTTAAATAAGCATACATTATGCCCTAGTGAATATTTATTGCAAACTGTTCCTTCAGCAATGGTACTGAAAAGAGAGGACAGACTGAATCTGGTATTTGTATCAGGACTGATTTTATGAATCTGTGTGCAAGTATCTGTTTTTGAATTTTCTTTTTGATTTAGTTATATCTCTTCACCTTCTTCCACAAAACATTAATTAATTAATTAATTAATTCAAATGTCAACAGGAATGGAATTAGGTGAGAATGAAATCAGGAAGAAGTAAAATGTTAGGTAAAATATACTGAGAGAGCGACCTGTGGATTCTGTTCTCTAAATAGTCCTCGATATTATCTACTTTCCACACCCATCCTCATTTCCTCCTGACTGCTTTTCCCTTCTTGTCTTGCCTAAATTACCACAATTGATACCTGACTTATTTCCTATATGCTCTCTTCTTTCCTTTAAATAAATGTCCGCATTGAGCCAGTTATCTGCAGTTTGACTCTGACCTGTTATCCCACTTGCTTTAGTCTCTGAATGGCTCTTTATCCCTTTAAAGACCAGCTGCTCCTATATTTATACTCTTGATTGCATAGAGTTACCATTAAAGAAGAGCACATACAATGACAGTTTCCTTTGATTTTGAATGTGCCCATATTATTTTAACTTTTGCCAGTGAAATGTTGGCAAAATGATGATTAGAACATATCCAGGTTTACATTTTAAGAAACAAATTTCTATGCTTTCTTCTCATTTCCTCCAACTGATACAAGTAAGACATTAAGGTTTAATAGATACAAAGATAAAAAATCCAAGTAGGGGCCAGGATGGTGGTGCAAGCAGTAAGGTGTTTGCTTTGCGTGCACTAGCCTCGGACGGACAGCAGTTTGATCCCCCGGTGTCCCAGATGGTCTTCCAAACCAGGAGCGATTTCTGAGTGCATAGCCAGGAGTAACCCCAGAACATCACTGGGTTTGGCCAAAAAAAACGAAAAAAAAAAAAGATCCAAGTGAGCCACCATGTAAAAGAAAACTGCTCATTAACAAGAATCTTCTACCACAACTATTATATAAATAAAAAATAATTTTTTTAGTTTGAGCCTATGTATACATTGATAGCTAATTGGTGCAGCAGCTAGCACCTCCAAATTAGAAGATTACTCATTGCTCCTATGATATAATTTAAACTATGCGACATAAATTTCATGATACATTGTTCTTTAGCTTGTTGATCCTTCAGTCTCATCACTGAGGTTTAACATCAGAGTTTCTGGAGTTTATTCACATGGATTCATATCCTAGCTCTCTTATGAGCTATGTGACCTTAGATAAAGTACTTAACCTTACGTGTTTCCATTTCCTTTACAGAAGAAAGAGATAACATGTGTCAAGAGTGCCGAAGAGTCTGGGATTTGATGGATGTTGGACTAAGACATGAGATTGTTGGTTCAGAGAAAAATCTTTCTCACAGCACAGCAGATAAAAATGAACTTCATGTTTGCCTTGGTTTCCTTTATCCTCTAAGATGCCAGGACCTCTGCACAGTCAAGCAGAAGTTGCATCTAAGTAGGGTTGCATTACAGTTAACAAACTGAGAAAGTCTAATTTCTTTTCAATGGGTTATAAATAAATCCACATAAATTTTGTCTCTGAACTAATAATTTATGATAGGAAATAAATCCGCTTTTGCTTTGGGGAGAATGCAATATAGCTTTCCAAATGATTTTTTTCTTTCCAGATGATTTATTATATAAATATTCTTGAAACTATTAGTCTAGGTTAGAATGGTCAGTGAAGGGCTGGAGAGATAATACAACAGGTAGGGTGCTTACCTTGCATATGGCTCAGCTGAGTTTGATCTCTAGATTCCATATGGTCTCCTGAGCACCTCTAAGAGCATTACTTACTGAGTAATGCTCCTTACTGAGTATTTTTGGGTGTGATCTCAAACGCCCCCTCCAAAAAAATTATGAGTGCCTTTACTTTTCAACTGTAAAGGAATACAAAAAACCTAGGGAGAAGTACCTCTTGACTATATCACTTCCTCACTGGATTATTGTGAGGACTAAGCTGTTCCCTATAATGAGTTAGAAATATAGGTTCATAATTATAGGTATATACAGGTACCTGGTACATTAACAATTCACCATTAGATGCCTATTATTTTCATGTCTTCCATTCATTTATTTCTCTACATAACCCATTCTGAGTCATTTCTATTTGCTCAACTATGTAACTCTTATTCCAATAGATGTTTGTGTCTGCAAGATTTTTAGATTTTTTTGAGACCGTTCCTGACCTAATCCAACATTTCCCTGTAGTGATTAAAACATACCTAACTAATTTAGGAAAAAAATATTTGTAAAGGTTTCTAGGTTCTCTCATGAAATCAAAGTTAGTACTGAATCTGCCCAAAATGCTACCTTCAGTGATCCTCAGCAGAAGTAAGATACAGATCCATTACTTCATTCAACTACAGTGATTTCCTATTTTAGCACCTCTGTCAGTACCTTGTATATCATAGATGGGTATTGGGTGAATAGTTTCTCACAATTTGTGGGTGGCTTTTATATCCTAGGCATTATTTCCTTTGAGTGTGGAAGCATCTCGGCTTATCTGTTTATCTCTGCTTTCACTTGTTTGGAGAGTGATGTGTCCTTGAAGAAGCCTTAAATCTCAATGTCATGGAGTGTTTTACCTACATGCTATTTTATATACCTTATGGTTTTATGTCTGATATCAAGCTCTTTTATCAATTTGGATTTGATCATTGTGCAAGGTATTAGATGGAAGTCTGAGTTCGCTTTTTTGCATGTGGCTATTGAGTTGTCCCAACACCATTTGTTGAAGAGGCTTTCCTGGCTCCACTTTGCTTTTATTGAACCTTTATTAAAGATTAATTTATTGTATGTTTGAGAAACATTCCCTGAATACTCTTCTATTCCATTTATCTGGGGTTCTGTCTTTATTCCAATACCAGGTTGTTTTAATGTTTTAGCTTTGTAATACATTAAAATTGGGAAAAGTAATGCCTCCCATATTTATTTTCCTAAGGGTTGCTCTAGGTATTCTTGGGAGTTTATGGCTCCAAATGAATTTCAGGAATTTTTGATCCATTTCTTTGAAGAATGTCATGGGTATCCTTATAGGAATTATATTAAATCTGTGCAATACTTTGGGGAGTATTGCCATTTTAATAATGTTAATCCTCCCAATCCATGAGCAGGTATGTGTCTCCATTTTCTTGTGTCCTCTTTTCTTTCTTTCTTTTTTTTTTTTGGTTTTTGGGCCACACCCAGTGACGCTCAGGGGTTACTCCTGGCTATTCGCTCAGAAGTCGCTCCTGGCAGGCACGGGGGACCATATGGGGAACCGGGGGATCGAACCGCGTTCTGACCTAGGTTAGCACAAGGCAAGGCAGGCACCTTACCTTTAGCGCCACCGCCCGGCCCCCCTCTTTTATTTCTTGAAGCAGTGTTTTGTAGGTTTTTTTTTAGATTCTTCAACCCTTTTAGTTAAGTTGATTTTGACATACTTGATTCTGCATGACACTAATGTGAATAGGATGGTTTTATAATGTTCATTTCTTCTCTATCATTATTAGTGTATAAAAAGGGCATTGAGTTTTGGATGTTGATTTTGTAGCCTGCCACTTTGTTATATGAATCTATTGTTTCTAGAGGGTTTTTTTTGTAGAATCTTTAGGGTTTTCTAAATATAGTATTATGTCATCTGCAAATAGTGAGAACTTGACTCTCTCCTTACCTATTAGGATGTCCTTGATATCTTTTTCTTGCCTAATTGTTATGGCAAGAAGTTCCAGCACAGGAGTGGTGAGAGAGGGGAACCTTGTACAAGATTTTAGAGTTTATTTAAAATTATTTTGGAGTTTATTTCCATTGAGAATAATAGTTGTCATTGGCTTGTGATAGATGGCTTTGACTATATTAAGAAAAGTTCCTTCTACTCCCATCTCGATGAGAGTTTTTATCAAGAATGGGTGTGGGACATTATTGATTGCTTTCTCTGCATCTATTGATATGATCATGAGGGTTTTTTTATTTTTGATGTTATGGTCTATTATGTTCATTGATTTACATGTTTTAAACTATCCTTGCATTCCTGGAATGAAACATACTTGGTCGTGGTGAATGACCTTCTTGATGATCCTATTTTGGATCCTATTTGCCAGAATTTTGTTAAGGATCTTTGCCTCTATATTCATCAGGGATAATTGGTCTGCAGTTTTCCCTTTTTTTGCAGCATTTCTCTCTGGTTTGATATCAGGGTGATGTTAGCTTCATAAAAACTATTTGAGAGTGTTTTTTTTTTTACTCTCAATTTCATGAAAGAGTCTGAAAAGCATTGGTAGTAGTTCCTCTAGAAAGTTTAAAAGAATTTGTTAGTGAATCAATCTGGCCTGGGATTTTGTTTTTGGGAAGACTTCTGTTTACCTTTTTAATGTAGTAGTGATGAGTATGTTTAGATATGCTTGGTCATCCTGATTTAACCATGGAAGATTATGAGTCCAAGAATTTATCCACTTCTTCCAGGTTCTCATGTTTAATGTCATAGAGTTGCTCAAAGTAGTCTCTGATTACCCTTTGAATCTCTGCAGTGTCTGTAGTGATTTCCTCCTTTTCATTTCTCATCCAGTTTATTAAGTTTCTCTTTTTCCCTTTCTTTGTGAGTTTTGCTAATCATTTATCAATCTTGTTTATTTTTTCAAAGAACCAACTATTGCTTTCATTGATCTTTTGGATTGTTTCTTAGATTTCCACTTCACTGCACTTGGCTTTGTTATTTTCTTCTGCCTACATATGTTTGGTTCCTTTTGTTGATCATTTTCTAATTTTTTGTTTTGTTTTGTATTTGTTTATTTTGGGACCACACCCGTTGACTCTCAGGAGTTACTCCTAGTTATGCACTCAGAAATCACTCCTGGCTTGGGGGCACCATTTAGGATGAGGGGATCAAACTGTAGTCCGTCCTAGGGTAACACTTGAAAGGCAGATGCCTTATGGCTTGTGCTACCACTCTGTCCCCTCATTTTCTAATTTTATTTGCTGTGTCAGTAAACTAGTTATGTAGGCCCCTTCGTCCTTCCTGATATATAGCAAAGTTATATATTTTTCTCTTAGTATTGTTTTTTTCTAAGTGTCATGGTTGGGTTCTTTGGTTAGATATGCATGACTGCGAAGCAAAGTTGAATGGCCAGGTCCCTCAGCCTCTAGACTCCTTGGGACTTTCCAGATCACCACCTACCACGTAGCTTTTCAGATTTTGGGCTAGATTGTTCTCAAAAGCCATACCCCATGGTCAGGCTGCAGCCCCTAGTAGAGGCTTTTAGCAGAAATCAGGCTCCATTCTCCTTGGGCATTTCCAGCTTGCCTCTGATCAGGCAGCTTCCCAGACACTTCTCAAGCAGTGATCTTTTTTTTAAAATGTAAAAAATGCAATCATATTATTTCTTTGCTTAAAATGCTTCAGTGGTTTATTTATGTTATCACAGCAATATTGAAATTGCCAAAAGGCATAAATAATCTATGTCCTTTGGCAGATGAGTAGGAGAAAGCAAGTGCTATATAACCACATTTTAAACTTTAAAAGGAACACAATTCTGATAGATACTCTGCACTATGGATGAACTTGGCAAATATGTTAGGTGAAATAAGCCAAGTACAGAAGACAATTACTGTATGAGTCTACTTATCTGAGATATCCGGAGTAAGGGTTTATGTAGAGATGAAGTAGAATAGAGGCTACCAGGGAAGAGGCATCATAGAAGACTGGGAGAATGAGGACTTAATTGATATAAAATTCATGTGGAATGATAAAATTATTTTTGGAAATTGATAGTGGTGGTTGTACAACATTGGTAATGTACTCAATGCCACTGAATTTATACATTGGGAAGTGGTTAAAGTTGCAAATTTGGCATTGTTTACTTTTACAATGATAACAAAAATAAAAATGATTTTGGTTGGCTTATCTTGACTGAATAATGAGAAGTGTGTAAAGTATATAAGCTTTTCTTAAGCAACCTTTCTGTAGTGCTGCCTGACTTATGAATTTATTAATTGTAATTGGTGGGACACCTTTTATTATGGGAACAATGTGTCATATTTACATAATATTTGCTGCGATTGTATACAAGATTCTCAGCAGACCTCTGTATTTTATAATCTTTTGAGATAGTACCTCATCAAATGATCTCCCACCAGGCAGTGCTTTTATTGCCCTTATATCTGTTTGCTTTTGCTTTATACTGAAATTTAAATGAACTATCTCCTTTCCCATATTTATTGTGATATAATTACATTATATAATTATGATAAAATTATGTAAGTGTGGGGCCGGGCAGTGGCGCTGGAGGTAAGGTGCCTGCCTTGCCTTGTGCTAACCTAGGATGGACCGCAGTTCAATCCCCCGGTTCTCCATATGGTCCCCCATGCCTGCCAGGAGTGACTTCTGAGCGAATAGCCAGGAGTAACCCCTGAGCGTCACCGGGTGTGGCCCAAAAACGAAAAAAAAATTATGTAAGTGTAAAATATTCAAAGTGTTGATCTGATACATTTATAGAGAAAAACCATTATCACATTTGAAGATTGACCTAGGGGTCTGCACATGCAAGGCATGCACTTGCCACTGAGTCACACATTGGTCCTAGACTCACTTTTGATTTCAATTTGGTCATTTGCTTGGCATTTCCCTTTGGTCAAATTACTGAAAGCTTATGTTCATATGTTCAAAAATCTCATCATTATATTACGAAAGTAGAAAGCTTAAGAATGATGTAAATAAACACTCTCTAGTCTAGTGTCTTGTAAGAATTTATTTTAACACTGGGGCCAGAGTGATAGCACAGCAGTAAGGCATTTGCCTTGCATGCAGCCAACACAGGATGGACCCAAGTTTGAATCCTGACATTCTATGTGGTCCCCAGAGCTTGCCAAGAGTGACTTCTGAGCACAGAGCCAGGGGTAACTCCTGAGCACCTTCAGGTGTGAGTCCCTCCCCCCCAAAAAACAACAACAACAAAAGAATAAAAATTTTTTATTTTAACACCAAAGACTTAGCATTCTAACTTTCCCTAATAGCTTAAAATAATGAGAGAAAATGGGAAAATAATAGGTAGTTCTAGACCCAGAAGAGTATTACTCAACTCACTTTTAATGCTCTTTATTAAGAAAAGGTTTTGGCCATGCCAAGTGATGCTAAGGAGTTACTTCACCCAGAAAAGTTTTCCTGATGGGGTTTGGGCAGACAATTATGCTGGGAATCAAGTGCAGGTCCTTACCCACAGCACCATCACTCTAGCTCCTTAATTATTTTCTTAGTGCACAATTTCAACAGTTAAGATTTGATGGTAATAATTTTTTGTGTTATCACCATTGAAGAATGAGTACTATTTTGATATTTTGATTATAGATAACTAAAAAAATAAATGTGAAATCAATCAGTGATTTTCATTTTCTTGGCAAAGCATGTCAAGATATTTTCCATAGCTGTCACACTGTGAATCATGCTAATCTTCCCCAAAGCACTTTATAATCTCTCTACTCAGATTATTGAAGGTCTAATGCCCCTGCTGAATTCAATTTTGGGTTAATTGGATTGACTGTGTAATATTAAAGAGAGATTATATTTATAAATTTTATTTATACCATGTATTACATTTATTACAAAAATAGTGACAGAGTGAAACAATAGCCATTTTTTAAAATCACTATTTTGTTAACATTTTATAAAAGAAGAACATATGGGACTGGGAAGATAGTACATGGGCAGGGTACTTGCCTCACAAATGACTGAATCAGGTTTGATCAGAAGCTGAACATAGCTTATCTGAAAAATATCTCTACATATTTAAGATGAAGTATAATAATAAGAAAATAGTTGTAGCCATTATTAGAGTTGAGAAAGAATATTCATTGTATTTAGCCTGCCCATGGAGATATGCAGATGCATATGATAAAGGTTAATGAAGCAAAATTGGGAGTCAAATTGCCAGTTTTATACCCAGTTCAAGCTCAAAATAAGGTTATTTACTTAACATCTTTATGTAATAGGTAGCTTTTGTATAGTGTTAATGATGGTTTCTAACTTCTCATTGTTGTGAGATTTATAGTTATTATTTTAGAAGTACTAAAATGTTTCTTGGAGCATAGTGCTGTTATAGACATATATTTTGTAACTGTAATTTTTATGTCAGTTTAACTCTGTTATCTACTGCAACCTTTAGTCTTAGAAAGAATTTAGAGCTAGACCATCCACAAATGTAACATTTCTGAATTACCTTGACTTTCTTTTTTTAGATTCTGAAAAATGGTGAATCATGTACACGTGTAGATGATTTATTAGTAAAGTTTAAATATGTTTGCCATGCACAGAAATGGAAATGAGTGAAGCTCAGGTTGATAAAATTGAACCAGATGCTTATGAAGAAGAGCAGCATGAATTGCTTTTAGGCTGAGGAAAAAAAAATAGAAGGGAATCAATGAGGAGAAAGGTGGGAAATGTATTTAAGAAAGGGATAAGCTTGGCAAAATATCTCTAGCCAATTTTAGGTATAAGGAGATACAGTAGCTATTATGAGTAGATTGTATACACTGCAATGCATATACTTGCCTCCTTTTTCCTCTTCTTTTTCTAGAATACCATTTAGTTTTCAGCCTGGGGCCTAAAATGATGAATGGCCAAGTAGGAATAGTATTGGAAGAATTTTCTTGACAAATGGGAATACGGATTCCAAGTATTTTAAGATGCATACAGTTATTCATTTTCATCATCAGAAAAAGATGAACACATTCCTGAGTCAATGCAGGATTTTGACCTGCTATACTCAGATGAATTCTGTGTTGCAGATGAATTCCATTCACACACAATACTCTATAAGCTTTTTGCAACCTTTCTTCCATAAGTGCTCTGTTATCTGAGAAATCATTGGTGTTTTAATTGCTAGAATCAAATAATCAAGCACACCACAATATTACTAAGTTAGGTTTTTATAGTAGAAGTGACTTAAGGGTTTGGGTTTTTCTCTTGGTTATGAGACCTACTGTTCCTCTGAGTATCTCTGCTCTTATAGTTATAAGAGAAGAATGCAGATTCAATGTATTTCAAGATAATTTTTAGTTCTGAAAAAAGGATTTCTAACATAATATTTATGTTCAAAACCTTCTAGGATTTTTGCATCATCTTTTAGAATGCTCCTGTTTCCAAGAGTCACAAAGAGAGTACCTATACCATGCTTTCTAGACATGCAAAGCTTTCTACCATGTTGTATAGATTCCTTTTGTCACCATCTAGTTTTGTTTCACCATTTCATTTCACCAAGCTTGGTATTTTCTAGAGTATCATTTAGAAACAAAACAGATCATTAAATAGTATTATTCTACCCAGTACTGAGTCACTGTAACATTATTATTAACAATAACATTTATTTCCAGGCAGAGCCACTATTTGTCTGGAATTTGCATATAATATTAAGTTTCAGTAGGTTTTGTCTGTGTATAATGCTTTTCTTCCACATTCTAAATATATTAGGATGAAGTGTCTAATTTATGTCACAGTGTGTGTGTGTGTGTGTGTGTGTGTGTGTACTCATGAGAGCATCCTGTCTGGAGTTGGTTCATACCTTGCTCCTGAATCTATAAAAGTGACATGATTAAAATGAACTTTAGACCAAAATAATTACCAGTGATTACCAATTGGGAGAGACTGTGTGTGTCGCCTGTGCATGTTTATCTACTGTTTTGTGTCCTGAACCTATCCTGAGTGGGCTGAGAAAGACCCAATAGAATTGCTCTCCTAGAGTTTCCCAGGCCGAAAAGCCAAGGAAGACTGATTCTGTGAGTGAAAACCAGCTATCAGCAGTAACTTGCAGAAATGAAGAACCTGTCTGTGAAGTCAGGCGGGAGGAATCTGCCCCTGTTGTTTGATTACCAATTGGGAGAGACTGTGTGTGTCGCCTGTGCATATTTCATGGCCGCACATTCTTTCTAACGAAAGAACCCCACCATAACAAGCAGAAAAAAATCACACTACAAGCGTGAAAATGGGGAAACCTCGCAGGCAAACACCATGCACAGAGAATGAAGATGATAGCTCTGATGACCCAAAAATGCCAACCATCTAATTAACCTCTCAGATAAGGAGTTTAGAATAGAAGTATGGAGGATCCTCATGGAAATCAAAGAAAATATAGCTCTAGCTGAACAGAACACAAAGACAGAAATTAGAAAGCTCCAAAATGATATAAAAGATCTGAAAAGCACTGTACTCAATTGAAAAACTCAGTGAACAGCCTCTCCAGCAGGGTAACAGCAGCTGAGGACAGAATGAGTGAACTGGAAGATCAAATGCAGAACAACTCCACACAGCAGAAGAGATTGCAAAATAAGCTTAAGGCAAATGATCATTCAATGGAAAAAGTACTCAAAGAATGTGAACTATGAAAATAGAAGTCTTTGATAAACTCAGCAGAAACAATTTAAGAATCATTGGAGACCCAGAGGCCCAGGAAGGAAGACTCAATAGTCAAAGACATCATCACAGAGAAACTCCCAGACCCAAAGACTGCATACAACCAAATACTGCATGAACAAAGAGTACCAGCTAAAAGAGACCCAAACATAAAACACTCCAAGACACATCCTAGTCACAATGATGAATCCTACAGATAGAGATAGAATACTGAAAGCAACAATATCAAAGAAGGGAAATTATATTCAAAGGAACATCCATAAAATTTACAGCAGATATGCCACAAGAAACTCTCAAGGCCAGACACAGTGGTGGGATTATGTGACAAGATGAATAAAATAGATGCTTCACAAAGAATACTGCATCCAGCCCAACTCACATTCATGTTTGAAAGAAGGATACATAGTTTCATGGATAAGCAACAGCTCAGAAACTTTACAGTTGCAAAACAAGTCTTAAAGGAAAAACTGAAAGGTCTACTTTAAGACAAGACAGACCAACAGACATACAAAATTTATACACAAAGATGACATTAAATCCCATGTCAATCATCTCTCTCAATATCAAAGGACTAAATGTACCAGTTAAGAGACACAATGGATCAAAAAGATGAATCCAACCTTCTGCTGCCTACAAGAAGCATGCCTGAATAGTCAGAGCAAACATAGACTCAAAATCAAAGGCTGGAGGAAAATCATCCAAGCAAACACCCTTAATAAAGTGGGGGTGGCCATATTCATATCGGATGACACAAACTTTAGACTCAGAAAAGTTGTAAGGGACAAAGATGGACACTTTGTACTAATCAAGGAATATGTGCAACGGGAAGAAATCACACCACTAAACATATATGCATCCAATGAGAGACCAGCAAAATATATAATACAATTATTGACAGATTTAAAAGAAGATAGTAATGGTAACACAATAATTGTGGGATACCTCAACACGGCCATGTCTACACTTGATAGGTCAACCAGACTGAAACCCAACAAAAATATACTAGCTCTGAAAAGAGAAATGGAAAAAGAGGCCATATATATATGACACTCTGTCCCAGAAAACCTGGATACACATTCTTCTTCAATGTACATAGGTCATTTTCCAGGATAGACCACATGCTAGCACATAAAACATACCTCCACAAAATCAAGAGGATAGAAAATTTGCAGGCTATCTTTGCTGACCACAAGACTCTGAATTTAGATGTGAAATGGAAAGGGGTACAGAAGAAGAACGTTAACACCTGGAAACTAAACAGCCTGCTTCTAAACAACCAGTGGGTCCAAGATGAAATCAAAGAGGAAATCAAAACCATCCTGGAAACAAATGACAATGAAGACACAAACTTTCAGAATCTATGGGACACAAAAAAAGCTGCACTGAGAGAAAAATTTATAGCTTTGCAAGCAGACATCAGGAAGGAAAAAGAAACATACCGCATTAGCCCAATGACACAACTCATAAAATTAGAAAATGACCAGCAAAGGAGTCAAAAATAGGAAGATAGAAGGAAATAGCAAAGCTTAGAGCAGAAATCAATGAAGTGGGAACCCAAAAAACAATGTGAAAGATCAAGAAAAGCAGAAATTGGGGGCGGTGAGGTGGCGCTAGAGGTAAGGTGTCTGCCTTGCAAGTGCTAGCCAAGGAAGGACCGCGGTTCCATTCCCTGGCCTCCCATATTGTCTCCCCAAGCCAGGGGCAATTTCTGAGCGCTTAGCGAGGAGTAACCCCCGAGCATCAAACGGGTGTGGCTGAAAAAACAAAACAAAACAAAAAAATAAAAGCAAAAGTTGGTTCTTTGAAAAAAATAATAAACAAGATTTATAGCAAAACTCATTGGCAAAACTCACAAAGAGAGAGAGAGAGAAACTTGATAATCTGTATTAGAAATGAAAAGGGGGATATTACTACAGATATTGCAGAGATTAAAGGGTAATTAGAGACTACTTCGAGAAACTCTATGCCATCAAATATAGAATCTGGAAGATGAATAAATTCTTGGACTCCTATAATCTTCCACGGTTGAATAAGGAAGATGTGGGACATCGAAACACCCCATCACCATTGAGGAAATTAAAATGGTAATCAAATGTCTGCTCAAAAACAAAAGCCCAGGCCCAGATGAATTCACTAATGAATTCTTTCAAACATTTCAAGAGGAGCTACTACCTATCCTGGCCAGGCTATTTCACGAAATTGAAAATCCAGGTACACTTCCAAATAGTTTTTATGAAGCCAACTTCACCTTGATACCAAAACCAGATAGAGATGCTGCCAAAAATGAAAATTACAGACCAATATCCCTGATGAACACAGATGCAATGTTCCTCAACAAAAATCCTGGCAAAGAGGATTCAATGCCTCATCAAGATGATCATTCACTACAATCAAGTAGATTTCATTCCAGGAGTGTACGGATGGTTTAACATCCATAAATCTATCAACATGATACACAACATCAACAATAAGAAAAATAAAAATCACATAATCATATCAATAGACACAGAGAAAGCATTTGATAAGGTCCAACATCCATAATAAATTAATCTTATAATGGGGTCATAGGAAGACATATAAATAGGAGAAAATATCACTTATGGCATGTAAACTTTATATGACACAGGGTCACCAAAAAAAGTCAAAAAAGTGGTCAACTTACTCATGCTAAGCTATGAAAAGTAGAACGTTTGGTTGGAAAGTGATATGACAAAGGTGATTTAGCTAAATTAAGGAAAATTATCAAGTCCTCTTTGTGTTTATCTGAAATATTTTCACCCCTAAATTAAGGATTTTTATTTCCTTGAGGTACAGGGAGGATTCCTCTCACATGAAGGTCTTAAAAATTGCAGCAGGGGAGAAAGACTGGGCAAAGTCAGATTGACCTTTCATTTTCTTAAACTTCTTCATCTTAAAATTGTCAGTAAACAAAAATGCCATGTTTTGCATGTTCCAAATAAAATCAAACTTGCTACTTATCTTCAAGTAAAGGTCATTTAAAAAGTAACTGAAATAATATTGGGTCTTATTTAGCCTTCTATAAAATATAATAGCTCTTCCTAGATTCTATTGATATTCAATAAGGTGCATATTCTAAAAACAACAATGTCAACATGAATGTTTTTTCATGCTAAGAGATCAATTGTAATAGTCTTTTCATAGGAGATTTCAGATTCAGTAGTCATTTTTCCACAAATAGAAAAAATAATCAGAAGGGTAAGATTTTCTAGTTACATAACTGAATTGGATTCCCTTTTAGTATTGTTGATGAAAAGCAGTTGAGGGTTTGTCAGCTTGGTTTTCATTGTGAAATAAATGTGCTTTAATTTTGAAAAACAAATTTCTGAAAAAGATTCAATATACATTATAAAATGTAAATTTTAAAAAGCATTTTCATTACTTTAGAGATTCATCATTACTTCCCCCAGAAACTTTGATATCATGCCATGAGATCTTCATCTTTTAGAATAAAAAGAAAAGTAATAAATTTCATGAAAACCAGGTATGCCTGGAGATAATGAATGGGAATACCGTTCATAATTTCTAATGCTTTTCATAATGTCCCTACAGTCTGAATTTGGACTCTTTCTGAAATTTCTAAAATTTGAATATCAAAGTGATGCCTGGTTCCCTGTCAGCTGAGATAAAGGATTTGAATAGGTCAGAAAAAAATGAAATTCACAGTACACACTAGACACCTCATGTAATTTCAGGCTTTTCCTCACAAGTTATTTTTCTGTAGAGGTAACGCATGACAAAGTTAGCAGAAACGAGTTTTGATCTTACCCCCTTATTCAACCTACCGTTGACAATTCTCAGATCTCAAGGAGAAGCAGGCGGTCTGCAGTTGAGAGCTGCCTGTAATTTCTACATCCTCTTCTGCTTCTTGAGAGCACTTTAAAGAGCACTTGCTATTGCATATTAAGACATTGGATATTGCAATTTCCTTTGAAAAAAAATAAATGAAGGTGCCCATTATAGTCAATTTTATTCTTCAAGGGTAGTTCCAAGATAAAGGAAAATATGACCTATAAAATGAGAAGAGAGTCGGATAATAGCATGCCTTAAGATTTAAAAGTAATTGGAATTATAAACAAAGTGAATCAAAACAACAGTGGCAGGTGGGAATTAAATTCTAAAATGCTGGAGATGCTGAATGAATGTCTGTTAGGCAATCACAAGGAACATCTTTGAATTAAACAACCATTGAAATAAGAGCTTATTAGAATTTATTTTTTCATGCTATAAATAAAAACACAATGTTTTAGAAAATGGGAAAAGAAAAGTTCTTATTTTGCTATGCAAGAAATTGAAATGAAAATTACAATGGGAATGAAAGCAGGATGCCAAATGACCTTAACTTCCTGTGCTTAGTTTTGGCATGATGCTTTTCAGCTGTGAAGATCAAGGAAAGAGGGAGATAGAACTGTATTTTAGTCACCACTGAACCAAAACCAATGCTTGCTCTGGTCAACTCTGAAGTTTGCACAGATGCCAAAAGACAGCAGCTATGCTCATGGGAACCAAAGAGTTCTATGGTGGATTAAATAGCAGCCCCTTCAAAACCTGTAAAAGTGATACTTAAAAAAAATACTTTAGAACTTATAAATAGAGGACTCATGATAACGTCTTCCTGAATTCTCTTGGTAGTGGGAATTGTCTTTTTAAGGGCAGAAAAAATGACACAATGAAGAGGATGTGAAAATAAATCACAGATTGAGATTTTGTAGCTGTGATCAATAATTATAAATATAGGAAGTAATTTATTGGAAGCTCAAATGTAAGTTCATTTTAGGGTTGAGTACTTTTTTGAGATGCACAAATTAAACCAAGCACACAGAGGTTATTACTTGTAGGGAAGGAAAAATATATCTTTTTCCCTATCCTTCTAAGTTCTTGATGGTATCACTATAGCAAGCACTAATTGGGCATAAGAGATAGCTTAATGAATGGATTGCATGCAGTAGAACAAGGTTTGATTCTCAAGCACCACTGGAATGACATCCCAGAACAGAGTTGGGAATAGGCTATGAGAACTGCTGAGTGTGACTCCAAGTCAGCCAACCACCCAAGAAAACAACCAACTCAAAAGATAGTAAGAAAAGTATACATTTTGTATGTCATAATATCCTTGGATAAGGAAATAAATGATCAAAGGAGTGACTCAATCTGATTTTTTATGCCATATTTGATGAACAGTGGGAAACATTGAAGATGTGATAGGATATAGGTAAACTAAGTGTTGTGAGGTAGAAGAAATTTAGCAAGACCCTTTCGATCCTCTTCCTTTGTGTCTCCAGAGATAAGAATGCTTCTTTCTGTCTGGAGAAACAGTACAGTAGGTAAAGTGTCTTGTAGGCTGACTTGGGTTAATCCGTTGCTTCACATATGGTCCCTCTGAATACTTGCAGCATTTCTTTCTATGAAAAAGAATTAGTTCTATTGATATCTATCTTGCAACCTTAAAAACTGGAATTGTTAGAAAAATATTGAACAAGTCAGAAACTTAAGAAAGTGGAGAACTAAATCCACAAAAGAGGCCAAACTGAAGGTAAAGCAATATAAATAGGCTGGAGAGATGTCTCAAAAGGATGAACACATATTTTTCCATACAGAAAATCCCAAGATTTGACCCCTAGCACCCATGGTCCTCTGAGCACCTCCAAAAGGTGGATGTGGCTCAAAATATAGGGACAATATTTTAAAAAATAAATAACAGAATAAAATTTAAATGTTGTTACTGTTAAGTAGTTCTATAGCCATTTGTCTCAGTCACCAATGGACACTGCTGCTAATACTGTTAAATCACCACCAGGACGAGTCTCATGGTTCCTTCATCTGTACGCCTCTCACTTTAGATTTAAAGTTTGAAGGTGCACAATCAAGTCATGTACAAGGAAAGAATGGAACATTCTCAACTCATGGTTCTTATCATTCACAAAGATGATTACAATGAGGGACTACCCCAAAATACTCAGCATCATAAAATAATGGCAAATTAATTAATCTTTATGGTTACCTCTATCCATTACAGCACTCACATTGAGACATTGGGTTGAAAGAAAAAGATTAGATAAGGATTTTTTATTGAGATATAAAGTAATGTGATTTTTGTTCTCCACATGTTTTTGGTAAGATCATGTGACATTACAAGATTTATCTCTTATTTAGAGCTCCACGATTTCTCAGATGTGCATGGTGGAGCTTCATCATCCCGCACTGGACTACTTCTAAACAAAATTAAGCTAAATTAAGTTTCTCATATTATAGATAAGCATAAATAATAATTACATCTGTAAGACACAGTAAATAAAATAGAAGCAGACATTAGAATACAGGCATTCATTAACTTGGGGATGTAAGAAGGTACCCCAAATCTCTGAAACCATTTTAAGACATAAACATCTAAGTGTAACTATATTTACCTGAGCCTTCTAAAATTTATTCTATGCTGAACCAGAGCAGGAGAAAACTGAACTCTGGAACCACATTATCTTTACTTTTAGGCATTACATTAATCTTTATTATGGTTGTTAATAGAATACAGTTTATAATAATCTACTTCTATGTAAACTATATGGATGGATATGATTCATTATATCATGCATAGCTTCAGTTACAACCCACCTGAGTAAAAGCTTTTTCTTCATCTCAATTTCAAGGAAAACTACATGCTTTTAAGCTTTTTTTGTGTTTTATGCTATTGACAGGACAATGTGAATCTAGATGTGAATCTTGTAAGGAATCCTATTTCATGCTGCACTGAATCTATGTATTTATGGGATTCCACAGCAAGGTTTTCTGTACTAACCTCACATATGACATAATCTCATTTTCTTATCCTTATGTTCTCTGACAGAATTCTATTATTTAACACTGTTGCAATTTTTTTTGCATTTTAGTAGTCTATTTTAGATCATTTTAGGAATAGAATGTAGAAAGAATAAGAGAGAAATAGAGAGAGAAAAAGAAGACAATAATACAGGTAGGCTTTTAGTTGATTTTATCACATATGTTTCTTCAATAAACTCCACTCTAGATGGTAAACTCTCTAAGTGAGGAATATTACTTACTTGACTTTATATACTCAAGCTTATGTATGCTTCTCAATAAAACAAATTATTGTGGATAAATAATAGAACAACAATGTGAATATACTTAATATTATGGCATTATGAACTTTTAAATGTTTAAAGCAGTAACTTTTATGTCATGCATATTTTAAAACAATGAACTTTTTAAATGCTCCTTTAAAATAAAGATATTTTGTAGCACTACTGAATCTAAACTTCATAGGAAAAAGTGCTATCTTATATATCCAGTGAAATGCCATTCACTCCACCTAGGTAAAGAACAGTAAAATGCAAATATTTGTGTTTGATATTATGTTTCTTGAATAAAATTCCCTGAAGAGGTGAATGTGATTTAGGATTACCATGGTAACTAAAAATTGAGTAATGACAATAATAAGACAAAAAATAAAGACAATAATAAAAGACAGATATCCTAATAGAGGACTTTTAATGTTTGAATTTTTGGTTGTTTGTTTACATTTTAACTTATTCTAAATTCACTTGATAATATTTTAATTCTTACTGTATTCTGAATTAACCATTCAATATTTTAATTCTCATTGTATTCTGAATTAAATTCATAATATTTTAATTCTCACTGTAGATCAGACACTTTGAAAAACAAGAGTGCACCCTCAAAAAGGAGGAAATAAAGGAACTGATGCTATCTGTACTTAGGATTGCTAGTGATTTAATATGCATTCCTACAATTTTATTAATATTTTTATTTTATTATAGTTGAAATAATATGGTTGTAATATTGTTAACATTTATGCTTTTGATGAACAAAGTTACTATATGTGCATCTCCACCAAAGAGCCCAATATCACTGTCTTTATGTCTCCTCTAGACTGCTTCTTGCTCTTCCACCACACTTTATCTCCCCCACTACTGGGTAACCAAAGTACAACAGTTCATTGTTATTCAACACTATAAATTTGCTTGTTTGTTTATTTATATATCATATATGAGTGACATCATCTGATATTTGTTCCTTTCCCATTGACCTCTAGCTCTTTCCATTTTGTAATAAAAAGGAAGATTCCAACTTTTCTTATAGACTCATATTATCCACTATTTATATAAACTACTTCTTTAAAAAAAATGGAGTGTTGTTTGCTGCACACCTGGAAGTGTTCAGGTCTTACTCCTGGCTCTGTACTAAAGGATCACACTTAGAAGTGCTCTGGGGACCACAAGTGGTGCTAAGGTGACCCTTAGTGGGCCACATGCCTTGATTTGTACTCTCTTTTCTTACTCATATCACGAATTCTTTATTTATTCATTTCTCTGGACATTAAGGTTGTTATCATTTCTTTTATTGTACTTATTGATACTATGATCATAGGTGAATATTTATGGATATGATAAACTAATATTTCATTTTCATTAATATTTTAGTTCTTGTATAGATGCCATGAAATGAAATCACTGGGTCATAAAATACATTTTTATAAGTATTCATACTATTTTACATATGTATATAAACTTTCTAACAACCTACCTCATACCTTAACAGAAATGATTGACATTAGCTCTTTGAATCTGGTTTATAATGATTGAAGAACATCTGTAGCTGGAAAATCATATCCTATGGTGCTGTCTATAAAATATTAGAAAAAGGCTTCATCTTTCACCAGGCTAAATTCTTTATTCAACAAATTATTTTCCACATTTAGCAGCCATAAAACAAGCTGAGATTTTGAACATCATAATCTTCAATTTTCCCTCTAGCCCTAAGTTAATGACTAAAATAAAAATGAACTTCATTATTGTTTGGAAGTCGTGATTATGAATTGAAAGCTGAATGCCAAGTGAAGACTCTGTCTTCAATGATGACAGTAAACTTCTATATTAAGTTGTCCTCTGTGCCTGACAATTTTCTTCTTAATTAAAACACAGCCTGATAGGCATAATCTTGGGGCACATAAAGCAGTTATGTGATTCAGTCAACCATTTGTATGCATGTGTGACCTATTTAGCTTTTAAAATCCTATTTAATGCCAAAAACTACATTAGAGAATTCAAACAAAAGCTCACAGGGAGTCCCATAATGAGACTGTTTTGATTATTCCAGTGATTAGCCCATTTCCTCTCTCTTTGGTAATTTCATTTAGAAAAGTAGTTTTTTAAGGACAAGTTGATTTTTCAATGCTTTTCTAGTTTGCTGTGAAATTGGCAAGTAGCCAACCATCTGTGAAACTGCAATTATTACTATTACTTAAAATTTATCAAACCTTTTCAGGTATTCTAGAAAGAAGATTTACTACTTACAAAGATGAGACCTAGAATGCATGAACTAGACCCAACTTTCAAAGAAGTAGATATTACCCCAGGTTTCAACCCTGTAGTTCCATATACCCGAGATATCTGTGGACACTATGGGAGGAAATGTTGGGGCAAAATCAAGGAGTGGTTTTCATCTATTTTATCAGGCATATTTTTGTCAGCATCCAGGAAAGGGCATCCATTCATTTATTTGTCATTCAGAATTTCTTGAAATATTGTGTGAACTACCATAATTTTTGGTAATAATTTCAGTAGCATTGCCTCTATTTGCTTCAGAAGTAATTTTTTCCTGCTGTTTTACTTTTTTAAATACATTTTGACAATGACAGCAATGAAGTTGTTTATTTGAAACAATATCATTGGAATACCTCTCTCCTCACCACCACTACTAATCAAGCTTGTTTTTCAGGAGGATTGAAAGATAAAGTGGGAAGCAGATTCAGCACTGCCCTTCAGGAAACGTATACAAACAACCGCAAGTGGGTCACCTGACATTTCCCCTGAGACAGCGACATCTTGTGGCAAGAAGACATGGCTTGCCATGGTGAGTGACACCAGGGCATGCTGTTCTTTGGAGGATTGGATCAGGGGTTGCTCCTGGCAGGCTCGGGGGACCATATGGGATGCTGAAGATCGAACCTGGGTCAGACTCGGGTTGGATGGGTGCAAGGCAAACACTCTACTGCTGTGCTATCGCTCCCCACACCCTTTTAAAGTAATTTCTTATTTAAGCAACGTGGTGACAAAAGTGTTAGTAGTTGGGTTTCAGTCATGAAATATTCACCATCCTTAAAGTCAGAGTGAAAACACATATAAGTTTGCCTATGACAGGTCTATTACGTGTTGTCCAGACATTTTTAATAATGTCTTCTTTCAGTCTGGAAGTATTAAAGATTTGAGCATGGATAACATACTATAACTATACATATATACATACATACATATACATACATACATAACATACATAACTATAGCTCTGCTATCTATTAGGTGGTTAAATTGAAATTTGTTTAATTTAATGAACCACTATTTGCAAAGTTTTTTATGGTTGATTTTTTTAGACATAATATATTTTAGCACCCATACAAGTATCAGAGTAACTTCCTCCCAATTCCTTCCCCATCTCCACCCCTGCCACTGCCCCAGACAATCCAGCTTTGCCATTTTGACAGGCAGAATAATGAGGAAGTTTGGTGACTGAATACATTTTGAAACAATATCTTCACTTTGGGGAGACGAGTTCAGGAAGATTACTCCCCTTTGTGTAAAATGATTTCCCTTTATGTTTCATGAAATTATCCAATAAGCACTGGGAGCATTCCCATCTCTAAGGCTGAGACTGAGGGTGAACAAGCTTATTTTTATGCTTGTGTCAATTGTAGTCTTATCCACAATGAACCTTTGTCTAGTCAAATGGAGGCCCCTAATTTCAATTTATTCCTAGAGACCTTTTTCTGATCATTTGTGCCCCTTGTTAATCATGCTGCAACAGTATTGGGAGGCAACTTGTCTGGCTGTCTGCAAAGTGACGTACAATAGCATGTCCTTTCAGGCATGATGAAAGGCCATCTGGTAGGTGTGGGGCTCTCCAGCTGTATTATAATTTTTTTAAATCAAGCATTTTTTTTTATCACATAAAGGGCAAGACACCGCCTAGGGTTAGCTTATAGCGATGCTGCTGCTTCCTGAAAGGGGACAAAAAAAAAAAACACGAATAAATAAAGGAAGGGAAGGAAAAAGATCAGTGTACATAAACAAGAAGCAGTGTTATACATTCCAAAACATTATTTGCAAGTAAAAGGAACTTTAAATTTTATCCCAAGACCAACCTGAAGAACCCAGCATTTTAAATGTTTGTGGGGAAAAATTCCCCACTGGTGTCACTATATAGTGGGTCAATAATTTATTCTTTTCCAAGAACAATCATTTTATGCAAAAAAATTCATATGTAGTAGAAGAAAACAGGAAATATTTTACTATATAATATCTTACTCTGATGCTTTGTATCTTTGGTTCAGAAGTTAGAACCCACCTTAGAAAATACAAATGGGAGTTTTTGAAATATGCAGGTGCTCAGAATGCGCAGAACACCTGAACCTGATTTCAGAGCCTATAATTTCAGATAATCCTAGTCTTCCTATGAAACATCAAAACAATAGAGAAATTGTAGCACTCTTGTTTAATTTCATTTCTCTTTTCAATTTTTTTCTTTCATGTCCATAGTCACCAAAATCATCCAAGTGATTCCTCATTTACTTTTATAAGAACTTTCAGCCTCCCAACCTCCAGGTGGGAGGATTCAAACCCAGAGCCTCAGAAATGTGAGGCAAGGGCTCTATCCCTAGCTCAGAAAGTCTGTACAACTAGAAAACTCATCTTTCTAAGAAAATTATTAAGTGAGGAGCAAGACCCAACATGACATATATGTTTATTGTATATAAGGAATATATTATGTTTATTGTATATATATATGGAACCTCATATTTATATATAGGAATATATATGTTTATTGTATATATATGGAACCTCATATTTATTATTATATATTATTTGGAACCTCATAAATTGCTGGACATTTGGACATAATAGGCTGAAGTTCACATTTATTAATTAGTATCAAATCAAATTAAACTTACAAGAGATATACACTATTCAAGGAAGAATAGTTTTTAAAAATATAAATTATAGCTTTAGGCAATTTGTTAGGTCTATAGTTAACTATCCTTTAAAGCATTGCACAATGAGAAAAATTTGCTCAACAAATAATTATGTGGCTGTTTCTTTTTTAATACTAAAAATATTTTGGGATAAGGTTGATGCTTCAAAGGGTTACATCTTTTACTCTTTCAGAGAGTACATCTTTTATATGGTTTCAATCCCTGACACCACATGGTCCTTTTTCCCCAGCACTACAGGGCAGTAATTGCCCCTTGCCACACTACCAAGCCTGGATCCCTCAGACTACAATGTGGCATGACTGAAAAAAAAAAAGAAAAATTTCAAATCTGTGATTCAAAACGTAAAGCCTGTTATTCATCTGGTTCAATCTTTGAAATTTGATGTAAAGGACCATTACATATATAAATGAAGTTACTTCTAAGTATTAAAGGGGTTTAAAGTGCTAGTAGTTAGAGAAGGAGCACTGACGACAAGATAGTATACAAGCAGAGATAGAAACAAAAATATGTCCACTTTATAAATGCTGAACTCAGGCACTGAACCGAAGGAAGCATAAATAGAAGTTTCTTCTTTATGAGAAACTATTTCCTGGGGGTAAATTCATATTGTCTTACATGTGTTTTCAACATAGGCCTGAAAATTATAACCTTATAGCTTTCTACAGTACACAAAAATTAATTTTGCAAATTACAATGTTGATTTGAACTTTCTGAAGCCATTGATCTGAGACCAATTGAGACCTTCCTAATTTGGAAATATTTTCTTTCTGGGTTTTATTTTGACATGGACATGTTGTTTTCTTTCATTGCTATTTCTAGCATCCCATGGGAGCTGCTTCCATGGTTGTCATAGTGCAGACAAACACTCAAGGAAACCAAGAACTCGGTGCTTTCATAAAGCATTTATTTTTATTTGAAAACATTATACAGGCATTACATTGCCACAGTCAGTCCATTGGGGAGCATGCAAAATATCAAAAACAGAGTTTGTCCCACTTAGGATGTCAATTTCCTTTTTTGGTTCATATGTTCCATTTGCAGTGTTTGGAGTTGTGTGCTTTGTTATGTGATTTGACAATAGAATCCTACCCATGGGGTAAAATATGTACTGGTAGCTAGCTGAGGATTACTACATGGTTACAAATCCAAACCAAAACCAAAAACAAAATAACCTAAAACAATACTATACACTTGTCAAAAGGTTAATAGCACAAGATAGCAATATATCTAACCTAAACATTGAAACACCTTTATGGGACACAGTGTTGCAAATGTTCCCCTTGACTAGTCAGTCTGGGGGGGTGTATTCTGGGACCATGGGTAGGAGGGATCAAGGCAAGCTCTGTTCCCAGTGCAAGTTTTCACGGAAGAGAGAACCACCACTGATATCTAGTGGGTTTCAGGAAAGTTGTGATTGCTTACCCAAGCAACTGCTATACAAATCACAAGTCTCATTTGTGGAGCAGAGAATAGTAGCAGACTGAGAAGTTGCAAATTTTGCTGGTGTCTACAGAGGTTATGAAATCTCAGAACTAAAACAGCTAGAGTTAATGTTTTCCTACTCCCATTTCCCACCCCACTCCCAGGATCAACATTCTTACACAGAAACAAAAAAGGTTTTTTCTTTGCTATTTTTCTTCTTCCCCCAAAAGGTCAATCTGGAACCCCTAATCTCAGATAATTCAAACCTTTATCCTTTCTATGGAGATAAACCAACATAATGAAGTACCCCAGTGACACAAAAGTCACATACAGGATACGGAATGATAAGGGGGTATAGTGAGTCGCCTTAGCATTCACACTCGGTTTCCATTACAATGGAGTTAAGATATCCAACAAAATAATTCAGGTTTTAGCTGGTTAGCCAGCTTTTGACTGCAAACCATTTGAAAATTAAGTTAAAAAGAAATTATCAAGAAATTATCAATTTTCAAGTGAACTTGAAAATACTTTCATTCACTTATTTCTTATAAGACTTTAAGTACCTACAAATTAGTGTCATAAAAATGAATTTAAAAGGCTAAGACATTTGGCTTACAATAAATACTAAAAAGCAATAAATCAAGCAAATTATGCAAACCAAAGGAATGTAAACACAAAAGTAAAACCAGTCTTTAAAGTTCTTCAGATGTGAATGGACAAAATATTCAGAGAAAGGTATTTAATTGGTTTAAAAGGTAGCAGAGTGCACATATTGTTAAAGTTGCTAGTGACTCAATATAGCTTTAACATTCTTCCCCCCACATAAAATAAAACATGTTTCTAAAGAAGTTTTACATAGATAACCATAAAATCTTCACATCAAGAAGAAATTTGTTGTTCCTGTGTTCATTGATGGGTGGTAGGCAGGCAGAGTCTACATGGGTGCTGACTGTCAGCATCAGATGCCTGTGCGTGCTGTTTAGATTTTATTGAATCTATATGGGAATCCTGATTGAACTGCAATCCATCCTTCAGCTTTACAGAGAGATCTTCTAGGATTTTGCCTTGCTTTCTTAAGATAAATTGACTTGAATTGCCCAAAACTTGATAATATTTATTTATATACTTATTTATTTATATGAATTCTAACTGCATAGAGGTCCTTTCTTTTGAATGGTATTACACTAATAAAAAAAAAAAAACTAGACTTAAGCACATTTTCACATTCTGACACGAAAGGTCTATTCTAAATAATAGTGAACAGCAGTGTTTCTTGATATTTTTATTTGGAAAAATAGGAATTTTAAGGGCAAAGAAGTTAGATGAGTGATAAATGATCCAAAACCTTATTAGGAACCCTGTGACATTCGTTATTTCCATCAAAGTGACAAGCTGATATATTCTGCAATTGAACTGATGCCAAATATCAGAAATTTTTCCATTGGTGACATCTGTACCACCATAACGTGGCCAGTCAGTCAAGGTATTGCTCACAATCAACATCAGCGCTTGGACTTTGTTGGGTGGGAGACCACACCACCAAAGATATTTTTCAACAATGGAAATTTCCATATTGGTGTGTATCAAAAAATTCTCACATGATAAACAGGCCAGAGGCTGTTTATGGAAATGGCTTTTTCCATTGCCTTGATTAATTATCATATTATCAATAAAGAAATCTAAGTAAAAAGAAAAATTCAACTTTCATTTTCAACTAGGGATCCAGGAAAGAGCAGAAATGTTTATTTATTTATTTTTTTCCTTTGGCCCACACCTGGAGGGACTCAGGCTCTGAACTCAGGGATCACTCCTGGCAGTGCTCAGGGGGACCATTTGAGATGCAGGGGACTAAACCCAAGGCAGCCTCATGCAAGGCAAGCACCCTACCCCCTGTATCGCTCCAGCCCCACAGAAAGGTTATTTTAAATATTTATTACCCTGAACACATATGATATCATTTTCAGGATCTCTCATAAATCCATCAAGGGAACATTCCTTATTAGAAATAGAACAGTCCTTATTCTATTATTCAGGGACTTGATTAACATGATCACGTGGCATATTAGAAAGGCAACAGCCTAGAGTAATCAGATTGAAATATAAAAATGTTAAAATGTTTGTTTCATATCTATTCCTAGAATAGAGAATTATATGGTCAGTTGCCCTTCCCCACAAAGGTTAGCACAAAGTTTTTATTGAGCAGGCAATCCAACAGGTAACAGAGGAAACCATTAGCTACCGGGGTCCTGAGGACAAGGAAACTTCTCAGCTCCTATGGCATGCAGCACTCATCCAGACTGTGAGGCAGAAAAGAAAAAATGGTTCTTAAAAAGGGACTTGCCATAAAAAAGTGGGATTTATGTCAGCCTCATGTAGATCTGGCAATTGTTCCCATCAGGAGTACAAAACAGCCTCCTGAAAGTGTAATAACAGTAACAATAATACAAACAATATTAATAATACTTGCTTTTGATTAAAAAAACTTCACAGTAATTGACGTGAGGGGTGGTGGGTGATCAGGATACACGCTAGTGCGGCCTTTGTCCATGTCAGGCAAATCAGAGACTGTGCCACCAGAACATTTAGCTCAGACCTTTAACAGGCTTTCAGATTTGCTACCTTGCAGCCCACCTGTGTAAACTGCACCTAAGAAATACCTTTCTCTATGTACAATACAGAGATGATGGGCAAAAACATGGCCACTGAGGAGTCCTCAGTGGCAGGGAGGGCCTCATCTAGGCCACACGCACGTGAGGCTCCTCTTCCGTCTCCTGACCCAGGCTGGTGTAGGTCACTGAAGGCTCCACCTGGGCTGTAGTTGGTAAGTCCACAACAGGTCCTGAAGAGTTGCGGAACTGCTTGTATACTCGAGGGTCCTGGGCTATATATGTGGAGGTGGAGGAGTAGAGCACCAACCCGAGGAGAATGGTGAAGAAGGACAGGAGATAAAGTCCTGAAAACTAAAAAGCACAAAAGCAAAGTCATTGAACTGTCAGAGCAGAATCACTTAGGCATTAATGAGGCTCAGAAATGAAAGCAGAGCTGCTTCCTCTGGAACCTGCAGCTTGATGAGCCACCAGTGCATTTGATGCAAAGTGAATGTTCTCTTCCTAAACTGTCTTGGTCTTATTGATTCTCCTTATCTTTTTTCCTCCCCTGTGGCTTACACAGAGGAACACTTAGCTAATTGTCCCTAAAATGCCCGTCTGAGTACCTGATGTAAGAGAGCTAGTTAAACACAAATTAAAATACATCAAGTTAAAAGCAAAAAAAAAAAAACCTCTAATCTTACTCAAGCAAGGAATGACTGTTTGTGACTTCATTAAACCCAGAAGAAATATAGCTATTCCATTTAAGTTTATAATGAAGCCATAAACATCCAATTCTTCCCTGACACAACTTAACTACATTGCATATTCTCTTTTCACCTCAAACCAATTCTGATACTATTTAGTTCCCAGAAGGAATTATTATTGACCTCAGTAACTATCTTTGTAGTATTCGCTTATTTTTGGATAAAAACATTGTCCGAGGGCCCATTTGGGCTCCACCAATCTAAAAACAAAACCCAACAAGGATGTACATGGGCATTCTGCTTTCTAAACTACTTGCTTGACATTATGTAGAGTTTTATATATATATTATATTACATTATAATATAATATTACAAGCATAATATATTATTATATGATATTATATTGTATATTATATATAAATATATATTTTATATATATAAAAGAGAAATACAATGGCCAGGAGACATATTCTATTTAGCTTCCAACCCTGGCATGATGCCAACCCAGGCATTGCCAGATATAGCCCTGGAGGCCACCAAGTATTGTTGAAACGGTACTGCCAGATCTGAGAAGCACCCCATCATGGAACCTGACACTGACCTGCCAACCAGGTTGACAATTTTGTCAAAAGTTACCACTTAGAATACCTTCTTCAAAGTAAATAAAGTTGATTCTTCAATAAAGCAGGCTGTTGAAAACCTGCATATACCTTTGATCTTTCATTGAACTAAATTGCTAATAACTTGCTGCTCTTAAGATTTGACTGGTAGTATAACCAATCAATTAATATATACTTTGTATATTATGTGCTAAAATTGTGTATTAGAAAGACATATAAAAAAGAAATACAGTTATGAAAATTATAAGAGAGAATACATTTATGGTAGCATTCTGTATCTATTGATATCATATGTATACATATTTTAATTACAGAAAAATTTACATATAAATGGGCTCACACTATTCATGCCTGTGTTATTTAAGGGTCAAATGTATGCAATTAGATACATGCTCAAGAATTTACATATTCAGAAACACACTTCAGCTTGTGTATCTTAATGAGTAGTCACACAAGAAGTCACACAAGTTAATGAAGGACAGAAGGGTATAGTATGGAGAACAGCCACAGTCACGTCATCTCATAGGCCTGCTCTGTAGATTCACATTATTTTGGAAGAGATACAAGCCAAGCTACTAGAATTTATGGGTACACAGGGCTCATGGCTAAAACCCCTTGAGAGGTGGGTAGGTTGAGTACCTGCCCTGCCAAAGTCTGGCCAGCTACACTCACAATCCACAGTCAGTGCCACACTAGTGTGGCACTAGTTGAACTAGTGGTTTAACTTAACTAATCTCTTCAGAGGCACCTAACCACCAAAAACTATAAAAACTATAGGTTTGGGAGCCAAAAATTCTAAGGACTTCTTGAAATCAGGCAGGCATCAATTCCAGAAGCCCTGGAAGCCACAAACACACATCCCAAAGTCTCTGCCATATTAACTCATTGTCTCAACTCCACTAGAACTCTTGGAGCACATTGTTGCATATACAGCCATTCAACACCTCCAAATTACTCAATACTAATGCTCCAGTAGGAACACACTAAATTAGAGGTGAGTGTAGTGCTAAGTTCAACACACAAAAAGAATAACACAGGATGCTTAACCAGTGATAAACAGCTTAGAAAAACTGCATACTATTGATTACTGACTCCATTGTAAGTTATAAAAATTTTCCTAAAATTTCTGTTAGTGAGTTTTCAATAATTCCATTATACTTAATTGTACAAAGCAACATATAGTAAATCATTTTGGAACATTGAATGCAGAAACAACTGTACTACGAACAACTTTGTAACCATGATGCTTAAATAATGAAAAATTAAGAATACAGTACTCATAAGGAAAAAAGCAATCACGAGTGTTTCCATTTCTACTGTTGCATCCATCCTTTCATTCACTCATTAATTCCTTCAACAGTTTCTTTCTTTCTTTCTTTCTTTCTTTCTTTCTTTCTTTCTTTCTTTCTTTCTTTCTTTCTTTCTTTCTTTCTTTCTTTCTTTCTTTCTTTCTTTCTT
>PVKC010007154.1:0-29931 GCA_004027635.1 Crocidura indochinensis
TATTACTATTGGTGGGGCTGGCTTTGTTATCTATCTTGGTTTTAGCCTCACCATTTCGACACTTTTTATTTTCTAAATACAAGCCAATAGCTATGCTCATAGTAACAACTTGAGCCAACACAGAAATTATACAAAATATGACAGCTGGGGACAATGCAATATACCTTTGAAATATATACCACCACCCCACTGCAGTGATTGCTCTTAGATCAAAACCAATTAGTTTAAAACATAATGGAATAACATAATTGCATATAGAGAACCAATGCGTAAGCAAAAGGGTGGCAGAATCCATAGGACTAACCACAGAAACCATTTTATGGTCAACTGTGGAAATTTCCAATAAAGTATTTCATTTATAGTTAGTGAGGGTCCAGTTTCAGCTTGTTCGGGCGCCATTATGTAGAAATCTATTTCCAGGAGAGGTTCGCTAATTGAGGTAGGGAGGACGAGTTCTCTCCCCTCCAGCTCGGAGAACGCGTCTACCACCCAGTAACCAGTGGTTCTGAAGTGAATCGACGGGTAAACAGCTCACGGAGAGTCAGACTTGTGGAAATAACAGCTTTATTCGGTAGAAAGAACTGAGGTCCAATGACTCAGCATCCGTTCCAACAAAAAGCCCCTCACCTTCTACAGAGCCTTGCTTTATACTCCAGAATCAGGTACCACCCTAGGGTAGGGGCAGAATGCCAGGTCACTCCCTAGGGCAGGGCACAGACACCAATCAGGGTAGGGTCAGTAACATACTAATCCCAAGAAATGTTTACATACAGAACAATTTTGCCAGGTTACACCCTAGGGTAGTGTTCAATCACTGATCAGGGTAGAGTCATAAATGTTTATACATAACAATTCCAGATCATGATAAGATTAGAAATGTTTACATATGCAACACAATAGTAACACCATGATGACTATGAAACTCTGAGTCAACTGATATGATCCCTCTTGAGGAAGAGTCAACTCGTTCCATCAACCTTAGCTAGCAAAAGTTTCATCTCCAAATTCAGATTTGAAAAGGTAGTGCTACATCCCCTTTTTTCCTGAGTGTCTCATGAACAAGCAACCAAAATTTTCCAGGGCTCAGCATAAATAATGAAGGTATAAAGCCTAGAACAAGTATGTTTTTTCACATCCATTCTTTCACGTTCCCAACTTCCCTTATTAACCAACTTTAGAGAATTGGAGCCCCAATCAGCTTTAGAAAGAGGCCAAAGGTATGATGAATTGAAATCTTGGTGACAATATATATCCCTCATAACCCAGATACTCAATCCTGGCAATGTCTTTCATGCTATGTCCCATTCTCCATGTTCCTGTAAGCAATGAAGATGTCCAGTTCTGAATTAGCACCATTCCACTAAAATCTTCATTTCAGTCTGTTCTGCTTCTAATCTCCACAAGATTGAGACAGCCTGGTCTCACTCAGCATTACTGATGTACCCTCCCTTCATTGAGCACCATGACACTGCTTATTGGAATGAGTCGAGGTCAGCCCATCAATCACACACAGGCTATCAACATATGTTCTCAGTCACCTGAAACTCATTCTTCATTCCTCTCCCTGTTCTATCTACCCCCGCCCCCATTTCTGTCGTGGCTTTTGGTCCTCACAAGGTACTGTCAAGATACACATTTCCACTCAACTTTTTGAGAGCAAAAAAAAAAAAAAGCCATCATTTCCCACCTTATCCTCTTGTACTGATGTTTCCCTTCAACAGACTTCAAAATGTTTCTCCAAGAAAAGGATCTATTAATAGAATAAAAACACATTGGGGGCCTGAGTGGTGGCACAAGCTGTAGGACATTTGCCTTGCATGTGCTATCCTAGGATGGAATATAGTTGGATCCCTTGGAGTCCCGTATGGTCTCCCAAGCCAGGAATGATTTTTTCTGGGACGAGGGTCACACCCGGCAGTGGTCAGGGTTACTCCTGGCTCTACACTCAGAAATTGCTCCTGGAAGGCGCAGGGGACCATATGAGATGGCAGGATTCAAACCACCATCCTTCTGCATACAGGCAAATGCCCTACCTCCATGCTACCTCTCCAGGCCACCAGGAGTGATTTCTGAGAGCATAGCCAGGAGTAACCCCTGAGCATCATCGGATATGGCCCAAAAGAAAGAAAAAAAACTTTGGAAAAATGCTAAATATATATCTATATCTATATCTATCTATCTATCTATCTATCTATCTATCTATCTATCTATAATCTATCTATCTGGAATAGGGAACTCTTGTATGCTCTACAGTGTTTATTTCAGTGTTTGAAAACCAGGTGTTTGGGAAATGCATTCTGAATGAATATGTAAATGAGTTTAGATACAAGAGACAGAAAGATTACCAGAACTTCAAGTATGGAGTTTATCTTCTGCATTATTCTACCCAAAGAAAGCTCAAGTGACCTGCGACTTATCAGTGTTCAATAAATGGCTATGAGAAAAGCAGACAAATAAAACACTTGTTTGGGTGAAACTTCTGAATATCACAGATTAGAATTCATTTCACCGGAACTTGGGTCACCCCAGCACCCTTCCACCTTCTTCCTCTGGAACTCCAGGGCTACCCCTGGGCCACATGCTCAGGTGAGCCAGTGAGGTGGGTTCTGACAAGGAGCTTTCCCCATTTCTCATCTGGCTCCAGAGGGAGGGTTTAGGTGGGGTCTGTAAACTTTCAGGCTTCCAGCTCTTGAAGGATCTCTTTCCTTCCTGGGAGCAGGGAGTTTTAGCCAGCATGGGGAATGGCAGCAGAAGTGGTGCTGGCTTCAGGAATTTGCAGGCAACTTTCCTTACTACCCCCTGTGTATTGTGAATGTATAGACAATTATTTGGGTATCATTGGGTTTATTCTATTTGTCATGTACAGAACATCTATGTTGTATGCTCTCCTTCCTGCCCTCGATCTCTGCTAAGAAGTTCATTTTGTTCCTTTGCTCCCTCATTCCCACCACCTATTACCCATATTTAACCGTTTTTATTCTCAGTTCTTGGCTCCCCTTGAAGCACATTATTGTCCCTGCCCTAGCTAGCTAGCTGCCAACCAGCTACCAATTTGAGTTCATCTTCTTTCAAGTTTTAGAAAATTGGTTATTATACTAAAAATTGGTTATTATACTAAAAGAATTGAGTCTTTTTCTTGGTATTTTGTTGACAGATATAGCTCCCATTTCTTTTTCAGGTAGAAATATTCTCATATGTGATTTTTGCCTCATTTATTTATTCCTACATTTATTGGTGTTCAATGCGGTGGTTTCCATGCTGCTGTGAATATTTTTTGGCATTGCTCTTGATTCACATGCAGGAACTTCTCTGAGATCTATTGGCAGAAGTGGGGAATGTTCAACCACAGGATATACAAACATTCAGCATAAGATCAGGCAGCCTGTGGACACTATGGTAAAAACGCTTGGTCCCATCTAAAGTCTAGTTTAACCACAGCCTCACTAATAATCAAAGACCAGATATTAAAATGCTATCTCACTGGAATTTACATCATATTTGTCATTATTATTGCTTCATTTTTATTTACTTGCATTTTATATTTGTCATTTATTCAGAATATTACTCCTTTGATTTTCTATCATGCTTCAATGAATTAATCTATGTCAATTATGTGTATCAGAAATAGTTTCTCTTGATTTATGCCTTGTCTTTTTACTTTCCATATGAAGTACTGTGATGAGCAGATTTAAATTCTTTAAGGTATTCTAATCCATATTTTGTAATTAGGATTTAATAAATCTTTAGGTATCTTGAGATCATTATCATATTTTCTTCTAAGAGTTTCCAAGTTTTGTCTTCTGTATTTAAACCTATAAGATTTGATTCTTAAGAATAAGAACTGTAAACAAAATTTTCTTTTCTAATACTGAGAAATTATATCAGACCATTATTACGAAACATACCACCATTTCCTAAAGAACTTAAATGTCATATCATAGAATAAGATTTTTTGTTTGTTTGTTTTTGGGTCACAACCGGCGGTGCTCAGGGGTCACTCCTGGCTCTGTGCTCAGGAATCACTCCTGGCAGGCTCAGGGGACCATATGGGATGCCAGAATTCGAACTACCGTCCTTCTAAATGTAAGGCAATCAATCGCTGTACCTCTCCGGCCCCAGAATAAGATTTTTAATCATTGTGTAAAAATGACAATTTTCTTTCTCTATAACTAATATATTTTTATATCTTTACAACTTAATAGTTTAAAGTTTCTGAACGTTACAAATAGTCAATTAAGGATGTCTCCTGCCTTAATTAGAGCTTCCTCTATAGGAATGCTAGATTTTTCCAAATAGCTTTCAGTATCAATGGAACTTGGGATTTTCCTACTTTAAAGAATAAAAGTAAAGTCAGTGACTTTTCTTCCTTTTCCCATCCATTCATTATTGTTGCTGAGAGGACCAGGTCACACATACACTCATTCCTGGTGCTTGCTGGAAATCACACTTAGTGGTTGTGCCCCATATGAACATTCTGCTGCTGTGATTGACAGGTTCTCAGTCTTGATAAAACATGGGCTTGCATGGGGTGTGGAGCACACTCCTGGTCAAGATGCACACACAACTTTTTTTGCTGAAAGTTGCATACTTCTGTTCTGATGCTCCTACAAACACACCTCTCTGTGCTGTGCCAAACATGGCACAGTGGTTGTGGAAACCAAGAGTCCTGAAGAGCAGAGCCATAGAAACTGAGCTGAGCAAATGTGGGTGGCACAAGTGATCACAAACTCTTGTTTGCAAGGCAAATTATTTTGTGTGTGTGTGTGTGTGTGTGTGTGTGTGTGTGTGTGTGTGTGGTTTTTGGGTCACACCCGGCAGTGCTCAGGGGTTACTCCTGTCTCCATGCTCAGAAATTGCTCCTGGCAGGCACGGGGGACCATATAGGGCACCGGGATTCGAACTGATGACCTTTTGCATGAAAGGCAAATGCCTTACTTCCATGCTATCTCCCGGGCCCAGCAAATTCTTTTTACCATGGGACAGTGCCCAAGTACAGTTAGGAACATTTTCAAAATGTTTTTCTAATGTTAAATGATTCTTAAATTACAGGGCTAAGGTCAATATGTTCATATGGTATTTTGCATATTGTATAGCATTCTGCCCACCACTTCTATTAATATGGAAGCTTGTATTGTCTGAGGATAGTTTCAGAATGAATTACTAACATCAGAATGAGTTAGAATATTATACGTTATTTTATTCAATGAAAAAGTGTAAGATTGAAATTATCTGTCTTTGAACTTAAGCTACAACTCCTTTGAAGACTATCTGAGTCTAACAGAGTCTTCCTTAAAAGCTATTTTAATTTCTTCATTCATTAATGTTAAGGTGGCCATACATTCCAGATGGTCTAGGATACTTCTCTAGGTAAATAACTACTGTGTATTCAAAAGTGATCAAGTTTATGGGGGGGGGGTGGAATGATAATACAGGGGCTAGGGCATTTGCCTTGCATGCAGCCAACATGAGTCTGATCCAAAGCATTCAATATGGCCCCTCATTACTGACAGGAATGATTCGAGTGCAGAACTAGGTGTAATCCCTGAGCACAGCCGGGTGTGACCCTCCAAAAGTGATCAGTTTGGGATATTAAATAAAATTCTCAAGTTAGTTATAATCCAAGCTACATGTTTCATTTCTTCAAGTTGATCTTTTTATAAAATTTTTCCTACTGTTAAATATTATTGACATACTAGTTCCATGAATACTCAATTTCATCAGTTACTGCCAAACAGTATAGCTTCCATTTTTATATCTTAATGTTTATTTGTACCTTTTCTTCTCTTTCTGCTGGGACTTTCTTGAAATTTAGCTATTTTATTACTTGTTTGAATGACTTGCCAGTTAACTTTGTTGATCTTCTATGATGCATGACCAACTGCTTCATTAATTTCTTTTCATCTTTATAGGTGGTCTTCATTATAGTTTCTTCATTATTGTGTTTTTGTGTTCCAAGAGTATGTCCCTAGGAGTAGTATAGCTGGATCATATGGGAGTTCAATTTCCAGTTTTTTGAAGAATACCTATATTGTTTTCCATAAAGGCTGAACTAGACAGCATTCCCACCAGCAGTGAATGAGAGTTCCTTTCTCTCCACATCCCCACAGCACTTGTTCTCGTTCTTTGTGCTGTGTGCCAGTCTCTGTGGTGTGAGAGGGTACCTCATTGTTGTTTTGATTTGCATCTCCCTGATGATTAGTGATGTAGAGCATTTTTCATGTGCCTTTTGGCCAATTGTATTTCTTCTGTGAGGAATTGTCTATTCATTTCTTCTCCCCCCCTTTTTTTTGGGGGGGGTCACACCCGGCAGTGCTCAGGGACTATTCCTGGCTCTATGCTCAGAAATCACCCCCAGCAGACTCGGGGGACCATATGGGATATCAGGATAAGAATCACCATTCTTCTGCATGCAAAGTAAATGCCCTACTGTTGTGCTATCATTAGATATTTTTGTTGTTGTTAAGTTCTGTCAGTGACTAGTAAATCTTAGATATTAGCCCCTTGTCTGATGGCTATTGGGTGAATAGTTTCTTCCAATCTGTGGGAGCTTTTATATCTTAGGTACTATTTCCTTTGAGGTGCAGAAGATGCATAGTTGGTCTTCTCTTTCTTTTTCTTTTTTTATTATCTGCACCCTGTCTTTTTTTTCTAATGTCTTAAGTTGTACCCTACCTGTTTCATTTTCTTTTACTGAAAGCATTTAGGAAGCTGCTCTCAATCCTGCTAAAGAAACTAATACTTAAAACAATAAAACATGAATTCCAAAGTATAATAATTCTGTATTGTGAAATAAGAACAAAGTATCAGTTTTTATATGTTAGTTGTTTCTATCTGTGGTGGAAGGTGGAAAGAGAGAACAAGTAGAAGCTAGATGAGCAATGTAGGCAGTCTTCTGCAGATCAGGGAAGAGAGAGTTCTCATTCACTGCCTTCTCACCCAGTCCTCAGAATCTGAGAAAGTATAAATACTGGGCCATCTCACAGCCTGAGTTTTGTTGCCACAAAACTCAAAATGGCGTTCTTTTTGTAATTAAATTATTGTGAGATACAGAGTTAAAAATTATTGATAGTTGAGTTTGTCATCCAATACACATCCTTTCACCAGAGTTCATTTTCTGCCACTAATTTCCCTAGCCTCCTTCACATCCCCACCCTGATGGCAGTCACCTCTCTCTCTCTCTCACTCACTTCCCCATCTCTTGCTTGCTCATTCTCTAACTCTCCTTTTCCCTCTAGGCACGGTGTTTGCAATACTTTTACTGAAGGGCATCATGCATACCACTTAACTTCCTTTCAGTTCCCATTTCTTGTCCAGAGTGACCACTTCCAACTATTATTGCCAACATGACATTCATAAAAGAAAGACTAGAGAGACATAAACTTGTTGGTTACCCAGGATTAAAGATGATTAACGAGGAATCAATTCACTGCAGGCTAAGGAGAGAGAGACTCAAAGAGACCGTGCCTATGCATGTAGTAGTGCTAAATTCAATCCCCAAACACTTGTATTAGATTAGAAAACAATATCTCAATGAATTTGGTTAAATGCAGACTCAACACATAGTTATTAATATAAAAAATTTGCACTTTCATGCAAAATTTTCAGAATACGCAGCAATTCAAACAGGTATTAACACATAACCAAACTGACAAATGAAGACAAAATCTTTAACTTTATATACCTGTGAAAAGAGAGATAGCATGGAGGGTAAGGTGTTTGCCTTTCATGCAGAAGGTCATCGGTTCAAATCCTGGTGTCCCATATGATCCCCGAGCCTGCGAGGAGCAATTTCTGAGCATAGAGCAAGGAGTAATAACCCCTGAGCGATGCCGGGTGTGACCCAAAAATAATAATAAAAAAAAAAAAATATATATATATATATATATATATATATACCTAAGCCTAAGACAGTATATTGAAACTATTACTAGACATCAATTGGCCAGTACTTTAGTTTCTAGAAATAAATCTTTTCTCCCCAATTCACCACTGTTTTCACAATTCACATGAAATTAAAGGGTAACCAAAAGACTGTACTACAGAAAACATGCAAATATTACAACAAATTAATGCTTAGCTATTAACAAATGAAGAAATAACACAGTAGGTAGAGTGCTTGCCTTGATGTGGTTGGCTCCAGTTCCATCCCAAGCACCATATATGGTTCCTAGAGCCTAGACAAGAGTGATTCCTGAGTACAGAGCCAGGACTAAAACCTGAGCACAGCCAGGTGTAGCCCTCCTACCTGCCCCCAAAACTCTTAAAAACAGTGTCACACATTTGAGAGATCATTCACCCAAATAATCAAATTCTCAGCTCCCAGTCACAGTTGAGGCACACTGACAAACCTGATGTACAAAGTAGAGAAAAGGTATCAACTTTGGCGTTGAAGACCTGTCTGTCCTAATTCTACAGGGTAATTCACTTTCCTCCAGCCCTTCTCAATGGCATTCTAAGTTACATTAGAGGAGCACTAAAGGCCCATCTAAGATAGTCTGAGAAAAATCCCTACCCATTTAATAGGACATTAACTTTTCAGAAATCATTTACTTAGATTAGAAACCTAAAAAATATTACAGACACTGAATTATGAACGGAGTGAAATGTTAATTGAAATAATGGCATACCTTTTCATAATTTACTCAAACTAAAAATACATATAATTTCAATGTACTCAAATTTAAAAATACATATAATTTACTTACATGCTTTATGAATTATTTTGAATTTTTCATCTTTGAACAAGAACATCCATATGGTTAACAATTGACATTTTAATGTTCTAAAATAACATAACACTATATATGCTCTTAAAAGATCTGAATGCTGGGGCCGGGCGGTGGCGCTGGAGGTAAGGTGCCTGTCTTGCCTGCGCTAACCTAGGACGGACCACGGTTCGATCCCCCGGTTCCCATACGGTCCCCCGTGCCTGCCAGGAGCGACTTCTGAGCGAATAGCCAGGAGTAACCCCTGAGCGTGACCGGGTGTGGTCCCCCCCCCCCAAAAAAAAAAGATCTGAATGTTACTTGCAATATAAGTATATGTTAAACGTGAGCACTCTGAAATGAGAAAAATGAAAACATAAAATATTGAATTCTAGAACCTTACCACCCAAATAGCCATTTGGATTGCCACTTTAATTTTAGCAAACAAAAAAGGTCATGTTGGATAAGACTCAATATATAAACATGATGTAAATGAAAGAAGCACAACATAAACATTTCATGAGAGTATATGTCTTGTTTTTTTAAAAAAAATCGTTTACTCTGGGACCAGAGTGATAGTACAATGGGTAGTCAGTCCATTTGCCATGCATGTTCAATCCCCAGCATTCCATATAGCCCCTCAAGCACTGTCGGGGATAATTCCTGAGTGCAGAGCAGAAATACCAAGAAAGGCCCACAAACAAACAAAAAATGTTTACTCCAGCTCACCTGATTCTTAATGAAGAGTAGGGTAATTTAGATAAGATGTTTGGTCTGATCAGGAATGTTTGTCTGCTACAACTTGGAGGACTTTCCTTCCTATCCTGTGCAAATATCGCCTTAAAAAGAGGTCTGTCCCCAGTTATGGCACACATCCTACCTCCAGTTCTTAGGTCAGAATCTGCTACATATCTGACATATTACTTTGTCCTTTCAAATATGGACACTGTTAAGTTGGGGGTATTTGATTTTTGTTCATGACATGACTAGTGCCTAGAATACTAGATGCAGTGAGCAATTCTTAATAAGTATTGAGATAATGAATATTAAAATGATTAAGTGAACAGACATGAAAAACCACTACTATTACTTTAGACTATAAAATGGCTCATTCTTATGTATGCAAATTTGGAAATGTGGAGCATAACTTTGAATTTCATTCTCCATCAATGTTTGATTACCTACTGATTAAATCTGACAAGCCTCAAAGGGAGAAAAATCATTGTTAGATCCCAAGCTATCATCTGTAACAACCTAAATGTAACTAATGATACATTTTATAATACATTATAGCTTCAGAAGGAGCAAAATATATGGCCACAGTCTCAGTATAAAAAAATTGTCAAGGAACTTTGCTCTATTTTTCAAATACAACCACATTAATACAGTTATGCATGTAAACTGTAAACATATGCTTAGAGATCCACTTCTATTTGTAGAAAGATCATGTTAAATCTCATCAGATTACCATTTAAAATTCACTGACTTGTTGCTTTTAATCATTGATTTGCTGTTTGCTTATGTTTAGATTTATCTATGTACAGTTTTACAGATGCATGCAGACATGGTACTCTAAAGGGAAGAAAAGAGCATTTGCTTGATGACCTAACCTTATGTGTCATATGAATCTCAATTTATTAAAATGATGACATTATCTCCATATTAGAGATAAAGAAGTTGTTCACACCTGTGCCCTCGATACACAAGGTAATACATTGGTAATGTCCAATGGCAATCCAAACTGACTAAAGATGCACATGCACAATGTTAACTGGCTACCGACATTTACATAAGGAGCATCAAACTGTTTCCAAAAAAATATTTTGAAAATCTTGGAGGAGACAACTAAAGTGCCCAGCAGATTAACTCCTCCACACTGAACATACTCAGATAAAGTGCCACAAGCTAGAGAAAGAAAATATCACCAGTACTCAAAATATTCTAGTACTCCTTCTAGACTCCCTCCAGTCCATTAAAAGTCATTGATAACCTCATTTCAAACATCAAGGGTTAGATTTCTGGGTTTGTAGTTCTATTGGATTACTGGTCCCACCCTAATCAATATTCATACTCTACCTTAGGGTGTGATTTGGTAATGGGATTATTGGATAGTTCCCTACTATCCAATAATCTTACCCTAGGGTGTGGCCTCATTCTTGTCAATAAAAGCAGGGGTCTGAGGAAGGCAGGCTCATTCTTCTGTTCTTTCTCCACTAAGCAGCTCTCCTTCTTAGGAGCCAGAAGGCATGTGTGCCTGAGTGCTGCATTTCCTGAACCCATTCTTATAATGTTTCATTTGTGGATCATTTCCTGTGTTGACGTTTGCTTCCAGACCTGCATCTCACCAGATCCTTGTTTTGGAGCCTGGGACTCTAGTTATATACTTTGTATGAGTATAATAACAAAAGTGTTCTCATTAAAATCACAGATACTAACAGTAGTTTATCATTCTCAAACTATTAGCATCTATTACATAACTAGCCCATAATATAAACCTTTTGGGGGTAAAGATTTGGAGCTACACCTTGCAGTGTTCAGGGATCACACCTAGCATGTAAAGCACCTAATGTCTGTATTATTGTGTTGGCTCTAAATATTTTAAAAACTGATAAGAATTCCAGCAGTTGTCATCTTTAGTTATTATAAATATTGGGCTATGAAAAGGTTTTGGCCTATTAGACTGGTAAAGTATTTGATTTCAGGGGATGCTGCTATGAATGAGCCCCAAATGATTAGCTTATGACTGGTAAAAACCTTATTTTCTAGTAGTTGATTTTATGTTGAGCATATAGCTGGAAACCTTGATAACTTATAATTTCAGTAATTCACACATTATTTTGTATTTTCTAGGTTCCAGGATGAACCTGGAAGATAAGGCTCAGGGGAGTCAGGCAGAGAAAGACACCCACTATGCTATTTCATTCCTACATGGCATACCGAAACCAAACAAATGAAGTAAACAAAACTTTAAAGCTATATAGCAAAATAGACATTAATACAAAGAAAGGGGCATATTGAGTAAAAGGGGTCAACTATGGTTAAAGAGAAGAACTTTACTGAAGTGTGAGTTTAATAAAGTACCTGCTGACACTGATTTATATTTATGTATTTCTGAAATGATGCTATAGTGCAATGTTAAATAAAACTTTTAGGGGCCCGGGAGATAGCATGGAGATAAGGCATTTGCCTTTCATGCAAAAGGTCATCGGTTCGAATCCCGGTACCCCATATGGTCCCCCGTGCCTGCCAGGAGCAATTTCTGAGTGTGAAGCCAGGAGTAACCCCTGAGCACTGCCGGGTGTGACCCAAAAACCCAAAAAATAAATAAATAAATAAATAAATAAATAAAATAAAACTTTTAATGTGAAAAACACTAAAAGAGACTAAGCTATCCCAAACCGTGCATAAGTATATCAAAGCAATCATCTTAGACTTTGATTACAGATGACATTACCAATTTTTAAGATCAGTCTACTGGAAAGTTCCTTTCATTATGCTGATGACACTGACATTAATTAGGGTGGAAGGGTAAAATCAGAGGGAAAAAAATCTCAGGCCTCTGTATACAGAAGAAAGCAAAAAAGTTGGTGCTCAGATGGCAGTGATAAAGTTCCAGTGAACTCCAACAATTTCTGAGCATGTTTAGATGGGCTTTCTAAATATAGACACAATATATTCTATAGCAGCATAACACAGTTTCTAGCACTGCAGGAAAGCTGTTTACTTCTTTTTTTTTTTTTTTTTTTTTTTTTTTTTTTTTTTTTTTTTTTTTTGGTTTTTGGGCCACACACGGTGACGCTCAGGGGTTACTCCTGGCTATGTGCTCAGAAGTTGCTCCTGGCTTGGGGACCATATGGGAAACCGGGGGATCGAACCGCGGTCCGTCCTAGGCTAGCGCAGGCACTTTATCTCCAGCGCCACGGCCCGGCCCCGCTGTTTACTTCTAATTTCATCTAGTCCTCTTTCCCTAGCATGAGACATGAAGCAAAGACATTGTGAAAATCTTGAATTACAGCCTTTTTCATCTTGCTTATTAGATCTTTCTTATTCTTTGTTGCTTTTTCTTGCCTTCCAACTCTTAGTCCTTCATTATAGTATCTCTTCCCTCTTATTACTTGAAAATCTTGTGATTTTACACTCAAGGTCTCCAAAGTGAGCCATGAAAGTGTGATTAAAATAAATATTAAGGGGTCAGAGAGAGAGCTCAATGAACTGTAAACGTGCTTTGCGGGGCCCGGGAGATAGCATGGAAGTAAGGCGTTTGCCTTTCATGCAAAAAGGTCATCGGTTCGAATCCCAGTGCCCCATATGGTCCCCCGTGCCTGCCAGGAGCAATTTCTGAGCGTTGAGCCAGGAGTAACCCCTGAGCATTGCTGGGTGTGACCACCCAAAAAAAAAAAAAACAAACAAAAAAAAACGTGCTTTGCAAACAGGAGGTCTTGGTTCAATCCTTAGCTCTGCATGATTTCCTGATCACCTCCACAAGTGACTCCTGAACACTGAGCCAGTAGTAGCCCTTGGGCAGCACTTTACAAGTCCCAATAAAACAGATCAGGCTCATGTTTAACTATTCAATTATTTTTACCATGAAAGAACATCAATAAATATTCTTTTCATTGACACTGTGTTGCGTGCATTATTGGGTAGTTCCATGAGCATTGTAACTTTTAGCACACAGGACATAAAGAAGTAGGGTGAACTCCTAGGGACATACCCTAGGAACACAAAAACACAATACAAAAATCCCTTCCCCACACCGATATTCATTGCAGCACCATTTACAATAGCCTGGCTCTGGAAACAACCAAGATGTCCTTCAATAGATGAATGGCTAAAGAAACTGTAGTACATATACACAATGGAATATTATGCAGCCATCAGGAGAGATGAAGTCATGAAATTTTCCTATACATGGATGTACATAGAATCTATTATGCTGAATTAAATAAGTCAGAGTGAGAGAGATAGATGCAGAATAGTCTCACTCATCTATGGGATTTAAGAAAAATAAAAGAAATTTTTACAATAATTCCCAGAGACAAAAGAGAGGAGGGCTGGAAGGTCCAGCTCATGACATGAAGTTCACCACAAGGAGTTAGAGAAATAACTACATTGAGAACTATCATAACAAAGTGAATGAATGAGGGAAGTAGAAAGCCTGTCTAGAGTACAGGTGGGGGTGGGGTTGAATGGAGAGGAGGGAGATTTGGGATTTTGGTGGGGGAATGTTGCACAGGTGAAGGGGGTTGTTCTTAACATGATTGAAACCCAACTACAATCATACTTGTAATCAAGGTGTTTAAATAAAGTTGTTAATTAAAATATGAAGTAGGGTGACCAGATTAATGGATATATCAATTACATAACCTAAATTTAACTTTCTACTTATTGAATAAAAAGTACACAGAATCTTTTTTTAAATAATATTTTATTTAAACACTTGATTACAAACATGATTGTGGTTGGGTTTCTGTCATGTAAAAAATACCCCCCATCACCAGTGCAACATCCCCATCACTGAGGAGGAAGATTTAGTACACAGAATCTTATAATGATGCCAACAAAAAGTAAATTGCAATACTATGTCACAAACAGGCAAACAAAAATTTCAAAGTGATTCTGTTCTGGCATTTAAAAAAAATTACAAATTTGGGGCCGAAGCAATGGTGCAGCGGTAGGGCATTTGCCTTGCATGTGGCTGACCCAGGACAGATCATGGTTTGATCCCCTGGCATCCCATATGGTCCCCAAGCCAGGAGCAATTTATGAGTGCATAGCCAGAAGTAACCCCTGAGCTTCACTGGGTATGTCCCCAAAAATCCAATAAATAAATAAATGGCAAGCTAACCAGGTCTGGAAAAATCTTTAAATGAGAAATTAAAAATATGACTAGTCCTATAATGAATATTACTATGACTTTGTCTTAAGTTTTTAGTTAGCAATGACAAAAACCATAATTATCAATGCATTTTAAAACTAAGTCAATCCAATAAAAAATAAATTAATCTTATGTGATTCTAAATTCAATATTTTTCAGCATTTTATGAACTTGATAACTATATGAAAGGCTCAAGGAGATTTCCCACATTACAGTGGAAATCAAGAGTTATAAAATTTTTGTTCCAATGGTAAAATATTCCACTAATTCTTGACATAAAATCTAATATTTGTCAATAACTATCATTAACAATTTTATGCTATTGAGCACCTGAAACAATATTAGAAAAATATTATAGCAAATGGATCATTATATAGTGGAAAATATATAGTAATAGATCTGTTTGCTCTCAAGAAATACTCAAGTAGGATGTGAGGGCGATCTGGCTGCAACATCTGTCACTTCATTGATTGCCAAGGTTAATTCGGCTGATCTGGCTGGCTAGGCCGGTGTCCCCTTCCTCCCTCACTGCTCCATGTGCATCCTTCCTGAAGCTGTGAGCTTGGTTGAAGAGGACAGCTTTCCCAGAAAAGAGACAGACTGTTTTTGGTCGAGGGTGTAGGAGTAGCTGTGCTCCCCTGCTAGAATCTCCAAACAAAAAATACTCAAGTAATTTTCTTGAGTCACCAAAGAAAAGATCTTCAGATGAAGATACATTTTTGGTTGTGATTTATTTATCAGTGATTTTTTAAAATTAAAACAGAGTAAAACTAATAGAACACTTGCTTTGATTTAAATTTTTTGCCAAGTGTTCTCAGGGTAAGGTTCAAAGATAACCCCACAAACAAAATTGGTTCCAAGCATCATGCACTGGTAAACTACTGAAGGAAAAAAAATGTATGCATAAAAATAAACAAAATTAAACATATGATTTAGGCATATAAGATAACCCTGGAGTGGAAATTGTGATCGAGACAATCTTTTGAGGACATGACTCAATTTGTAGAGCAGATGACATGCATGTGTGAGGCTATATATCCAACCATGATCAGGCAAAATCAGGTGACATCCACTTCCAAAACCAGCTGCCATGTTCTGTCCCCACAGACATTCAGACCATTCTGTAAATTCAGTCTCAAGTAAGATTTGTGTCAGCTACCTACTCTGGGTGTTATAATTAAACCTATTGTGAGAAAGGCTTTTGAGACTTGCTCATGGTCATGGGAGATGCAAGATGCAGAGTCAGGAGTAATTTTGTGGGATTAGAAACAAGCTACCTGTGCACCTTGACACAGGTATATATATTTCTTTTTTTTATTTTTTAGTAATTTTTATTGTGACCAAAGTGAATTACAAATCTTTCAGCCTAGGCTAGGATCTTTCTTATTGGTCCCAGGATAAGTTCTGCCCATTCATGGTTGTCAAAGTCAGTCTTCTGTAGTTTGCAATCTTGGTTTTTGCACAGATCTAAGGATGACTTGTCCTCTGATTTCATCTTACCATTAGGTGATGAGATAGGACAACCACACATATACATTTCTTTACATAGGCACTTTGCCTATCCCTACAAAGGGAAGAAATTTTAATGCTGATGTGGCACTGCTGGTCATGGACCCTATAAAAGAAAATTTAAGCTATTTTTACACCCAATTTAATGTTTTCCAAGCAAATCTCCATAGATCTTGAATTTTTATTCTACATCTAGCATGTCTCAATTCCTTTAAAAGAATAAGAAATGTTCTGAAAAACAAAATCCTATGAGGTAGATATTTCATAATCTTTGCATAACTCATGGATGGTGCAGTGTGTATAATTAAGAAAAGAGATACTGGTGTACTTTTCTCCATGCAGATCTCTGCAGTTATGAAATTTATTTCCCAGATCTCAAGTTATTAAAACTCAGTATCAAAATTAACTGAACTAGAAGAAAATAAGAAGACAGGCCACAGACTGGGAACAAATATTTGTAAAACCTCTCTGAGAAAGGAGTCCTATCCAAAATATACAAAGAAACTTTAAAGCTAAACAAAAGAAAATAAACACGGCAATTAAGAAAAAGGCAAAAGATCTTAATGTGTGCTTCATCAAAGCAGATACACAGATGGCAAATAAGCATATTAAAAGATATGCACCTCAGAAGACATTGGGAGCTGCCAAGGCAAACAGCAAGGATCCTTATCATCCCAAACTTACGAGAACCTGAAAATCTAAAAACTCTGACACCAAACTCTGACAACCATGTGAAGCCACAGCAGTGAGGAAGGCAAGAGAAGCTCCACTTTGGCACTTCCTTATACAACTCATGGAGATGGACTTATCTGCCTTCCCTAAGAGGCTTGTTTTCTTACTTTAGGGAGAATTTCCCCATTCTAAGCAAATGGCCTGTACATCCCTGTTTAGGAAATGTACTTTCTTTTTCCCTTCTGGAGGACTCTCTCTTTCTATCTTTTCCTTCTTCCTTCTTTCCCTCTCTCCTTCCCTCCCTTCTTCCTCTATTCCTCCTTACATTTCTCTAAGTAAACTTCTTCAAGACTGTTTTGCTTCATTGAAAAACAATAACAACAAAATATAAACATATGCTTTCCACACAATTCTGCAATTAAGTTCCATGGGTCTTTTCTCAAGTAAGCTGAAAACTGAAGGTGACACGAAAACTTTCACATGCATGTTTATAGCAGCTTTATTCAACATTACCAAACATTGAATACAACTAAGATGCCTTCAGAAACTTAGGTAATCTTATAGAATATTTATAGAATATGTCTGTTAATTATATATATATATATATATTTTAATATGTACAACCAATCCAATGATATGTAGTACCTACTCCTAGCTCTGTAGTAAGGGATCACTCCTGTGGAGTTTCCATGACCATATTCATAATCAGTGCACAGATGGAGCCCAAGTTGGCTAGGTGCAAGGCAAGTACTTTACCCATTATTCAATCTCTCCAGCCACTACTGAGTAATTATATTGAATTATTACTCATAAATAAAACAAAATAATTTCTCAAAACTAGAGATAGACTAGAGTGGGTAAGATACTTGCCTCATACATTGCTGCTGTAGGTTAGATTACTAGTTCTAAATATGGTTCCCCCAAAACTTCCAGGAGTGATCAATGAGCACAAAGTCAGGAGTAAGCCCTGAGTATTGCAAGGTATGGCCCAAAAATATCAAAAAGAGAGAAAACGGGTTATCTCATGACAAAAAGACAAAAAAATTAAAATGCAGCCCAGAATGATAGGACAGGAGTTAAGGCACTTGTCTTTTTTACATGTGGCTGATTCAGGTTATATCCCCAGCCCCATATAGGGTCTCCTGAGCACCACAAGATCCCTGAGCACAGAACCAGGAGCCTTACACACTACCAGGTACAGGATCGTCCCCTCAAAAACAAACAAACAAAAACAAAATGATATTTTATTGCCTAGAAATGAATAGGAGTCTGAAAGATATCACATCTGATAGAGTGTTTGCCGTACACGAGGTTGACAAAGGTTTGATTCCAGCGCCACATATGTTCTTCTGAAACCGGCTATGAATGACCTCTCCTGAATAGCACCCACTGTGCCCCCACCTTATCAAAAGAGAAATATTTATTTAGCAATGCTTATTTCAGTTGTATCTTAGGATCAATAGGTTCCAAGGAGACCCAGTGTCCTCTGCCTTGACAGAAATACAGTATTTCTGTAAGTCCAGATACTTTTGGGGAGAAGCGGAGGGAATAAATATCTAAAGATGGTTTTTGAACAGGTTCAACCAAATTAAAATCAAGGCCATTTTAAAGAAGAATTAGACAAGTCTAACTAGAAAGTTTACAAAAAGGGAGAAAGGTCTAAGAAGCTTTGCTTGCCACATTGTTGGCCACATTATTGGCTGGCTACATTATTGGCTTGTGCAAATATTTGTAATTAGTTATATAAGTGCATATTTTATCCCTTTAATAAGTCTATATCACAGTAATAGTTTCTTAAAAAACACACTAAGTGCAATTCTCTTTAACAATTTTAAATTCATTATTTCCTTTGTCCATTTATTTAAAAATATTTATTGAGCAAATATTACGTGTTCAGTATTGTACCAGAAAAACTGAATGTCTCTTATTTAATATATAATACATATATATGTTTAGATTATCTGAGTAAAACCCCTATGGCTGGTTTATTCTGCCATATAACCAAGAGAACTAAGCATTTTTTGGGGTCAGGCTACCCACTTAGTAACTGCTTCATTATAAGAATTATATTATTATATTATTATATTATTATATTAGGTCTGCTCTTTGTACAGATGTGTGAGAGTCAGGCAGCAGTGGGGCTCAAGTTGTAGCCTGATACAAGGCAATTATATTATTCTTTTTAAAAAAATGTATTGAGATGATTGTGAATTACAAGTCTTTCACAGTTGTATCCTTTATTTCAAGTATAACAACTCCCCTCTTGCTTAAATTATTATTTGAAATTTAACTTTCAAGTTTAAGGTATTCTATGGCATTAGTATGACCCAGTCTCCAGCTCAAGAGAACAGTGGATACCTAGAATGAAAGAATGCATGTCTCTATTCTACAGGCAGAGGCAACTATTAAGAATAGGAGTCAATACTGCATATGAATGTGCACACAGGTGCACATGCACACCTATGCAGGTGCCACTGGTTCCCAAAGACATCAGGGAGATGATACTGAACCATGTATATTAAGGAGGTACCTTGAATCATTAATAGTATTAACCTTAAAGAAGTCAGTGTTCCAAAACAATTCAACAATAACAAGCAAAAGTAAAACAAAACTTGGTTCCAAATGAAAGGCAGAAAAGAATGCCCCTACCCATGCCTTGATTAGGACTTGCGGTTACAAAGAGTAGGTCTGCTCTTTGTACAGATGTGTGAGAGTCAGGCAGCAGTGGGGCTCAAGTTGTAGCCTTTATATCTCAGGAGCACCTCAGCCATTTTCCAGCTAGGGAACTCAAAAGCGAGGTTCTTAACTCTGACTTCACTTTCATCAGATAATAAGGGTTCTGAACAAATAATATCGTGGGGTGTGCCTATGGCACTCAGGGTGCCTATGTTATTAGGGACTGAAACCAAGGGTCCCACAAGCAAACCACGAACTCCTTTGAACATTTGAACATTCTAGTTGGTCACTAAATGAATTTTATGGAAAACTCCAACTGTAAATACTCTCAATATTTTAAAAAAGTATGCTGAATAAAACAGAAATAAATAAACTCTAAATTAAAACAAAAGACTAGAGGAAGAAAGTGTTCTGGACAGAGCATATAGGGAGAGTGTGAAGGACAAGGCCAGAAAGGTCAAATAATGGTAGAAATTGTTAATAAAATGAGACTCAATGGCTTACAAATAATGCATTGATTGAAAGCTGTTATCTGGGAGATATCTAAAGAAAATAAAAATGTCAAGGTTGGGGAGATAGTACAGTGGGCAGTACATTTACATTCCACATGGCCAATCTGGGTTAGATATCCAGCACCCCAAATTGTCCCCTAAGCAGTTACCCCTAAGAATCACTGGGTGTGACCCCTAAACCAAAAGAAAAAAATCCAAAGTTTGGTACTTACCTAGATGGAGGATCATTTATTATCAGTCACTTATCTAATAGATTTATGAATAAACAGAGTTGATAACTTATATTTCATCAACAACATTGATGCTAGATAATAGTTCTTTAGGGAATCATTTTTTAAGTGAGCAAAATTCAATAGGCTTTCACAATAAGTTGTATCTAAAGACATTTGAAATCTAAGTGATCTCTTGACATTTGAGTAAAAGTCAAAGCAGTGGCCTACAGGAAAAATAGAACAATTCACCCATGAAGGTTGACTGCTAGCTTTGTTTCATGGTCTGTAAATGAGTTATTAAACTCCCCTATAAAGTTTTATTGCTGTTCTAATCCCATTAATAACTGTTCTCATTTTAAATGTCCTACTGTTTGCTGAATACGGCAGCCACGTGCTACAGTAATTATTGCCTGATACCAGATACTTTTTATTCCACTAAAACTAAGGCTATAAAATCCACAGCATGGATTATATCATTTAAAGGAAAAGAGACCCAGATGCAAGCAGCATCTCTCGACACAGGGATAACCTGCGTAGCTCCCACTTTTCCATCTCAGTTCCTGAGTGTCAGCAGCAATATAGACATAAGGGAATAAAAGTGAATGTATATTTCAGCATACAGTGATAGCACTTAGAGAAAAACAATTTACATTTTAATAGCTTTCTTTCATTATATTCACTTCTTTGCTTTCATCTTGGAGAGCAGCAATGTTCAAAAACATGGCTAGTAGAAGAAGAAAGAAAATCACAGTATCTCCAAGCTGCTTGAGACTGTGGTCTCCAACCTGTGCAGAACTCACATCTCCAGCCACCTTTGGTGCAATGTTGCACACACAGAACAGAGAGCATGTTCTGTCAAGACATTGTGATCTACAGCCAGGAGTTGTAAAGTACGTTCTCTTGCAATATGGTAAAAGGCTTTCAAGGAATGTCATTAGGACTCCAGGACATGCCTTTGACTACAGGAACTACCTCCTGCTTCACATGAGTGGTAACCTTGCGGGTACCCAGTGCTGCTGGCTCCCATCAGGCACAGGCACAGTTCCATTTCTGCTAAAACAGTTTCTGCCTCCCCATTTAGGTCACTGAGAACTAAGCAGCCTCTAGTTTTAGTTGCAGGACTTCTTCAGTTTCTATCATCCACAGAAAAACTCAGCATTAGGATTCAGACAGAGGAGATATTTGCTGTTTTACCTGGAACACAGTGTGGTAGAGAATTTGAAACACCTGATAAAAGTGGGGTAACCTATTGTGAATATGTATGAAGTTGAGTCCCCTAGAACACATCATATGTCAAATTTACCCCAATTAAAATCAGTAAAAATGTTTTTAACTGAGTTGGAAAATAGCTTAAGCAAGGCACATCCCTAACATGTATGAGGCCCTGAGTTAAGTCTCAAGTTCCACTGAGTGTGGTCCTGGGTTCTGTTTCCACCTCAACACCAAAGCATCAGAGCTATATTGTTCAAGGCAGAGCATCACCAGGATAGTCATAGGTCCCCAGGACACTTTGCTTGAGAACATACTTTGAGGAAAATTGCTGTATCAGGTGCAAGTTTTATGAAATTTTTTTGAGGGACTACAAGAATGCTTTTTGTTCTTGTTTTTTTGGAGTAGAGGGGCTTTTTTGGTTAGGACCATGCTTGACAATTGCTTACCTGGGACCACACCCAGGAACTCCAGGAACCAGGAAGTGTGAGGGACTGAACCAGGGTTAACTGCGTGTAAGGTAGGTACCTGAATTCCTGAACCAATGTCTCAGATCCCAAGCACAATGTTTTATCACACTAGCTATACCTTTTTATATTCTCACCTGCAATAGGCAGAGACTTCGATGTATGTTCCACACACTAGTTTTTCATTTTTAAATAACAGCCTATCCTAAAATGTGTACAAATATCACTTCATGGTTTCCCCCTCTCCTTCCCCCCCTCCTTTTTGGGTCTGTTTGTTTTTGCTTTTTTGATCATACACGACAGTGCCCAGGGGTTACTCCTGGCTCTGCACTCAGAAATCGCTCCTGGCAGGCTGTGGGGGGATCATATGAAATGCTGGGGATCGAACCCAAGCCTGTCCAGGGTCAGTTGTATGCTACTGGGCTCGGAGAGATAGCATGGAGGTAAGGCATTTGCCTTTCATGCAGGTCATCGGTTCGAATTCCGATGTCCCATATGGTCCCCCGTGCTTGCCAGGAACAATTTCTGAGCATGGAGCCAGGAATAACCCGAGTACTGCCGGGTATGACCCAAAAATAAAACAAAAACAAAAACAAAAACAAAAAAACAGTTGTGTGCTACTGCTGCGCTATCATTCTGGCCCCAAAGAAGTTCATTTTTATATACTGATTATCAATCCATACCAAATGATTTGAAGTAGTTTGATATTTAGTGGTGTCCACAAACACCCCCACCCAACCTTTGCTATTTCACTATTCTATCTGCCTAAAGCAAGGGTTCACAAGTGGGGCTGAAGAAAGAGAAGAAGAAGGAGGAGGAGAAGGAAGAGAAGGAGGAGGAGGAAGAAGAGGCAGCACTGGGAGCAATAAGTGAAAGTCATTCACTGAGTAAGAAAACCACTTTCCACTGCCACACAAATGATATATTTTTTGTGTGTGAGGCTACTCAGGTGAGAAATTTGGATTCCTTCTCACAAGCTGATATTACTCCCCTGACATTACCCCAATTTTCACTGTCTCCTGACTGTCACGAGGGTCCTCCAGCTCACCATGTCCCACCTCCTCAGTCTTATCTCACTGTCTTTTTTTTATGTGGTCTCAGGGCTCACCCTGACATGTCCCCTTCTTCTGTAATTATCACAATAAGCAGCAACATTTAACTAAGATAATTTAGTTATGGTTCTGAAAGCCCCACGTTCATTTTTATAACCCAGATTTTATAATCCAGGTTTTAGACACACTAATTTCTTTCACATAAGACAATGCTTCTGTATATAAACTACAAACTATTGATCTGGTCCCTGAAAACCATCAGGCATGACCCTTGAGCACAGAATAAGTAGCATAACCTAAGTATTGTCAGTACTGACTTACAAGCATTTCTAGGTATGGCCCTGTTATCCTCTTCCAAGAAAACAGAGAACTTGCAAGTAGGTGACATAATTATGTAGTATATATGTATCAAATTAACCTTAAACTTATACAATATTGCGTGTCAATTATATCAATGAAGGTAAAGATACAGAGTTGGAAAAATATCCCACAAATTCAAAATTATGAAAAAATTATTCTGAGATCCTTTTTGTGGATGCTTTGGAATTCCACATAATAGCCTGTTTGATAGATAATGTTTAACTCATCTTTTTTTATTTGTTTTGTTTTTGGGCCATTTGATGCTTAGGGGCTACTCCTGGCTAAGCGCTCAGAAATTGCCTGGCTTGGGGGGACCATATGGGACACCGGGGGATTGAATCATGGTCCTTCCTTGGCTAGCGCTTGCAAGGCAGACACCTTACCTCTAGCGCCACCTCTCTGGCCTCGTTTAACTCATCTTATTTTGGGGATCATATGTAGGGGCTCAGGGGCCATTCCAGACTGTTCTGGGAAACTATGTAAGACACCAGGGATTACAAGGCAGATGCTCTAACATCTGACTTATTCTTCTAGGCCCTTATGTGCTGTTAAGTTGGTCCCAGAGTAAAGGGAAGAGAATGAAAGAAATAAAATGGAGGTGACAGGGAGAATGATAAGAAATAACAGGGGGCAGAGATCAAGAGGATTCAGGTACATCAGTAGCGTTAAGGAAGGGCAGATTCAATATGCAAAATACAGTCAATAACACTGAAATTATGAGATCCAAAATTTAACAATCAAACTTAAAAAGGTGCCTAATAGGATGGCTGATGGGTGGGGCCAAAAGGGAGAGAACCTGCTAACACTGATGAAGGGAAATTGACACTGGTCATGGTATTGGTGCTGCAACATGGTATATCTAAAATTCAAATATGAATAATTGGAGCCTGGGAGATAGCATGGAGGTAAGGCGTTTGCCTTTCATGCAGAAGGTCATTGGCTCGAATCCCAGTGCCCCATATGGTCCCCTGTGCCTGCCAGGAGCAATTTCTGAGCATGGAGCCAGGAGTAACCCCTGAGCACTGCCGGGTGTGACCCAAAAACAAAAACAAACAAAAAAAAAGAATAATTTCATAAATTACGGTGCTTTAATAAAAGAAATGAACCCAGAGCAATAGCATAGCTGGTAGAATGTTTGTCTTGCATGTGGCCAGCCCCAGGGTTGATCCCTGTCAACCCATATGATTCCCTAGGCTTTCCAGGAGTAATTTCTGAGTTTAGAGCCAGGACTAACCTTTGACTGCTGCTGGGTGTGCCCCCAAAACAAAAAAATCCCCAAAATAGAAAATATATGATCAAAAAATTACTATCTCAGAATCTAACAACATAAATTGTAAATTTAAATTGGGTAAGAAAAATTTACTTCTCTTACCCAAATGATCTTTTTCAAAAAGTCCCTTAACAGAAACATTCAGTTATTTTTAGGATTTAGTTTAAATTACTATGCTAATTTATTTAATTTTCAAAATTTTATATATATTATCATTTAATTCCCAAAACAAACCTACTTAATAGATACCAATATCTCTAAAAAATATTAAGATCAAGTAAACCAAACAGTGAAATATCACTGGCCATGCAGAGAAAAGTGGCAATCTGGGGAGGACAGGGGAACCAAGCTCCTGCCCTGCCTACCAGGCCTGCTGCATCCATCACTAGAATCACTACTTCGTCAATGGTCCTGCCTCACCACTCCTCTATGATTTCCTTTGGGACACCAATCTGACCAAACTTCAGATGTGCCAGTGTTTAGGCTGATATCACCAGGGCTTTTTTGGAGTGAATGTGGGAGCATTACTCCCACTTCCTCCTTCGGGATACCAGGCAGCTGAGAACATGCCCACAAAAGCTGCAGTATCAGTAATCGTGCTTTGAATTACTTGACAATTCCATTTGCTTCATGCTGTCATCCTTATAGGAATACACCAGTTTAACAGAATGGACTGTTAATAACAAGAGTTTACTAAACCTTTTGAAATTGTATTAATGAATTCATTGGAGATATAATAATTCTCACAAATGTGCTTGCTACTCTACTTCTTTTTGCTTTCTTTTTTAAAAAATTTTTTTTCTTTTTTTTTTTAAATTTCTATTCTACTTTTAATTAACTGTCTCAATTATCTGGAAGCAAATATAATCAACTATGTCAACTATGTGATACATTTTCTTTTAAATAAGGTAAATGAAAATATAAATAAGATCTGGGCCTGGAGAAATACTACAGTCAGTAGGACACATATTTTGCAAGCATCCAACCCAGGTTGATCCCAAGTTCTCCATGTAGTTCACCCAAACCCATGTCAGGAGTGATCCTTGAGGGCAGAGCCAGGAGTAAACCCTGAGATAGGAGGTATAGACCAAAACTAAAAATACTTATATTTTTATAGCATATATATGTACATACATGTGTGTGAATATATACAGATACATGATACATACTTCACCAAATAAGTACTAGACTCAGGATTTAAACCCAGCTATTTAAATGACCAAAATTTTATTTACCTTCTCCTACTCTTACTTCCCAAATTCTTCTCTAAGTAATAGACTTATATCTCATTTTTGAAAGATAGTTTCAAAGATCTTCCAATAATTCTATGTGATATCTATAAAAAGTTTAACTTATTTTGTACCTTTCCTGACAATATAAGAGATTCATATTTTGGAGCCGGAGAGATAGCATGGACATAGTGCATTTGCCTTGCATACAGAAGGACAGTGGTTATAATCCCGGCATCCTATATGGTCCTCAAGCCTGCCAGGGGCGATTTCTGAGCCTAGAGCCAGGAGTAGTCCCTGAGCGCTGCCAGGTGTGACCCACCCCCCCCAAAAAAAAAAGAAATTCATATTTTCATATATCCCTCATTGCTATTTTAACATGCTTTTAGTCTGATCTAATCAGAAAGTTTATTAAGAGTGTTTTTTGATAATGTTGAAAAATCTCCTTTTTTTTTTTTTTTTTCAAAAGTGACAATGTGGCTCTGATATCTCAGAGTGAGTCAGCCATTAAGAAGCTTAGTTGTAAGTGCAAGTGAGAAGACCTATAGAAAGGGAGAAGCAACATATGGCTTTCAGCTCCATGGAACATTCTAGAAAAGAGGACAGTATGGTCTGGGTAACACAATGCTCACCGTATTGCAAAAGAAAGGTCAGATAAAAATAAAAGATCAAAACAATGATCACTGCTTGTAAATTCTTGGCTTACAAACATCACTCTACCCAACCTGAGTATGGTCCCCTTCTCTGCTAGATTCTTTTTTTTTTGTTTGTTTTTTGTTTTTTGTTTTTGGGCCACACCATGTGACACTCAGGGATTACTCCTGGCTATGCGCTCAGAAGTCGCCTCTGGCCTGGGGCACCATATGGGGCACGGGGGATGGAACCGCGGTCCATCCAAGGCTAGCGCAGTAAGGCAGGCACCTTACCTCCAGCGCCACCGCCCGGCCCCTCTCTGCTAGATTCTTAAGTGTGCCATTAAGCCACAGATTCTACATCGAAGAGATTAGCCAGCTCTACCCTAATAGAGAAACTGGGTAAGAAGTCATGAAACAATCTTTCAGACACTCAAATTTCACTCATTAGAACAATAACATCTTGTGTTTAGCAGGTTCTAAATGGACATATGCAGAGGAAAGGTAGCACAGCAATCACTACTGCGATTAGAAGTTAGACAACACATTCTGAGGCTGAGATAGTAGCAGAGCATGGATTTCAGGGGCATTTAGTTTAGAAATGGAGCTGAAGCACTAGATAGTCTATCAATAGTCATTTGTTCACCAGTGCAGTGTCTTGAGGCAGCTGCTATGTGCCAAAAATGGCACCTGAAATCTACTGTGAAAGGTTGCTATCTTTATGGGACTTCCCTTCTGGCCTATGGCACTGAGATTAATCTAATATTTTAGGTAAAATGATGTTAAATTCAATAAAGGAGAGAAAAGGAGAGTGAAAGGAAGTGTTGAGAAAATGAGTAGATTGTTTAAGGAAGTCATTGGTGGAAAAAATTGGGAAACAGTATGTAGGATTATCTAGTTGAAAGCACAGGAGTGATAGTAATGAAGATGAGTAAATGTGCTGAAGCCCAGAGAGCAGAGAGAATGTATCTTACAACAAATGTGGTAGAATTTGGGGTACCTGCTACAGTAATGGCTTTAGAGCATTAAAAAAGTTAGTCAGGAAGATGGATGGATGGAACCAAGAATAGACAGTTGTAAGAACTTTTAGTAAAAAAAAAAAGAAAGAAAGAAAAAGATCAGACTTGAACTCCTAACCCAATGTCAACGACAACAGAACCAATACCCAATCTACAACAAGCATTACAAGTGGGGAGTAGTTATACTAGTATTCTGGGGGGTAAAGGAGGAAAATACGGTATTCATGCTGGGAACATGAGTGGAGGGAGGACAACACTAGTGGGACTACCCTTCATTTACTGTCACTATGTACCTTAGATATCACTGTGAAAGATTTGTAATTTACTTTGGCCACAAAAACTAAAAAAAAAGAAGTTAGTCAGGGAGAATTCTAATATTCGTCCCCCAAAATGATCATTCTGTAAGCAACAGATCAGAGAATTCACTTATTTAATTCTCTATTTCATACTGTGGAGGATAGTCTCCTCCATGTCATATCTAAAGTTCTACTAGATAGCACGGCAACTAAAATACCTGAAACTTTAAAAATTAAAGCAAAATTACAAAAAAAAAGCAAAGCAAAGTAATTCTTTTTTTTAATTTTGTTTGTTTTGTTTTTGGGTCACATCCGGCAGTGCTCAGGGGTTACTCCTGGCTCCATGCTCAGAAATTGCTCCTGGCAGGCATGGGGGACCATATGGGGCACCGGGATTCGAACCGATGACCTTTTGCATGAAAACCGATGACCTTTTGCCTTATCTCCATGCTATCTCCCGGGCCCCACATCATTCTAGTTTTTTTATACAGATAAACTTCTTCACTATTGAGTTACAGTCATACAACATACAACAACTTTTACCGTGTGCATATCCCGCCACCAATTTCAACAGTTTCCCTATTACCCTCACATATGCCCTCTTCCCTCTCTCCCACTCTCCCTCATCTAATTCTAGGGCAGGCATTTTACTTCACACACTCTCTTTCTCTCTCTCTCTTTTTTGACACTGGTTGGCACTGCTGTTAATGAAAAAGTGTCATGCATATCACTTTCATAGTAGATCCTTGTCTATTCTAACTGCACTCTCTGCTCTTTGTGGCAAACTTCCTACCGTGAACTGGTCCTTCTAATCCTCACCTCCACTGTTTCTGGAAATTATCTTCACACTGTCTTTTATTTTCTTTATATCCCACAGATGAGTGATTTTATCTTATTCTTCAAGTTTGGTAATACTCCTATAAAAATTAAGGGCTGCGGAGACAGCTCAAAGAACTAAAGTGTGTACCTTGCATGTAGGAGACCTGAATTTCATTCCCAATAAAATATTGTGGCCTGAGCACAGCCAGGAGTGTCCAACCCCTAAACAGTGAACCAAGATTGGCCCTGAGAACCACCAGTGGTGGTTCACCCTCTCCAATAAAAACTATAACATGGGGCCCGGAGAGTTAGCACAGCGGCGTTTGCCTTGCAAGCAGCCCATCCAGGACGAAAGGTGGTTGGTTCGAATCCTGGTGTCCCATATGGTCCCCGTGCCTGCCAGGAGCTATTTCTGAGCAGACAGCCAGGAGTAACCCCTGAGCACTGCTGGGTGTGGCCAAAAACCAAAAAAAAAAAATTACAACATGTCCAATTGAAGCAATTTTCTTGATTGGTTAAAGTTCAAATGTTTTTAGGGCACTCTTTTTTTAAATATTTTATTTAAACACCTTGATTATAACATACATGATTGTATTTGGGTTTCAGGTATGTAAAGTACACCACCCATCACCAGTGCAACGTCCCATCACCATTGTCCCAAATCTCCCTCCTCCTCGCCCAACCCCCGCTTGTACTATAGACAGGCTCTCCATTTCCCTCATACATTCTCATTATTAAGACAGTTCAAAATGAAGTTATTTCTCTAACTGAATGCATCACGCTTTGTGGTGAGCTTCCTGAGGTGAGCTGGAACTTCCCGCTCCTTTCTCTTTTATGTGTAAAAATTATTGTTGCAAGAATGTCTTTCATTTTTCTTAAAACCCATAGATGAGTGATACCATTCTGCGTTTTTCTCCTCTCTCTGACTTATTTCACTCAGCATAATAGATTCCAGGTACATTCACGTATAGGAAAATTTAATGACTTCAACTCTCCTGACACCTGCATAGTATTCCATTGTGTATATGTACCACAGTTTGTTTAGCCATTCGTCTGTTGAAGGGCATCTTGGTTGTTTCCAGAGTCTTGCTATGGTAAATAGTGCTGCGATGAATATGGGTGTAAGGAAGGGATTTTTGTATTGTATTTTTGTGTTCCTAGGGTATATTCCTAGGAGTGGTATAGGAGGATAATATGGGAGCTCGATTTTCAGTTTCTGGAGGAATATCCATATCACTTTCCATAAAGGTTGAACTACACGGAATTCCCACCAGCAGTGGATAAGAGTTCCTTTCTCTCTACATCCCCAACAACACAGTTTGTTCTCATTCTTTGTGATGTGTGCCATTCTCTGTGTGAGGTGGTACCTCATAGTTGTTTTGATTTGCATCTCCCTGATGATTAGTGATGTGGA
>PVKC010007155.1:8762-30032 GCA_004027635.1 Crocidura indochinensis
CCTTACCTCCATGCTATCTCCCGGGCCCCTTACGCTTATTTATTAAGTTATGTTTTAAGTATGTATGTTTTGATCTCCTTAAAGAACCTGTTATTTCCTCAATATGTATCAAGTGAGCAGGAGTAATTCTTATCTTCTTGGGACAGTCACAGGGCTAGCCTGGGGCCCCTTGGGCAGTGAGACTCTGCCTGCCTGTCAGGGGTTCTGAAATAATTTGCTGAGGAAAAAAAAAAAAACAAAGGCAAGGAGGGGTTTTTCTAAGCTGTATGAAAAATGGAAAATACAAACTTTATAAGAAAAAAAAAAACTAGTTTCTTGCTTACTATATCATTCTAATCTACTATTCCTAAATACTATTATTTTAAGTTCTCAGATAAAACACAAGAACTCAGAATTAACCCTAACTTAATATCAGGACTCAAGGCCAAACTTTTTCAAAATCAAACATTTCCAAACTTAACATCATTAAAAGAACACCTCCCTTCACCAATGCAACATTCCTAACACCAATGCCCCCCCTTCCCAACCCTTGCTCCTGACCAGAACATCTTTTAAGAGTATCTTCATTTTTGAGTATTTTTATTTCTTTTGATGCTGATTTTTTTCAGGTAAAGGGATATTTTTTTTTCAATTTATGATATCAATACATTCTGTTAGGTAATGTGAACCTAAGCAGAGATCATTAATATTAGTGGGGCTCAACTTACAAATTTTGGATCTGAGTCACTTGTACACAATTTTTTAATTAATATTTTTTATTTAAGTAACATGACTATAGTTGGGTTATAGTCAAAAACAGATCACCCCCCTACACCAGTGTAACATTCCCTCCTCCCAAACCCTACCTGTATTCAAGCAGTTATTTGTTTTTAAGTTCAGTAAATTGTTTATTTTTTCTTAAAGGATAAGGGTTAGGGGCCGGAGAGGTGGCGCTAGAGGTAAAGTGTCTGCCTTGCAAGCGCTAGCCAAGGAAGGACTGCCGTTCAATCCCCCGGTGTCCCATATGGTCCCCCCAAGCCAGGGGTGATTCCCTGAGTATCAAATGGGTGTGGCCCCAAAAAACAAAACAAACAAAACAAAACAAAAAGGATAAATGTTGAAGAAAAAATAGTAAAAGTGGGGCGGGAGAGATAGCATGGAGATAAGGTGTTTGCCTCTCATGCAGAAGGTTGGTGGTTCAAATCCCGGCATCCCATATGGTCCCCCAAGCCTGCCAGGAGTAATTTATGAGCATAGAGCCAGGAGTAACCCCTGAGCACTGGTGGGTGTGACCCAAAAAAAACAAAACAAAAAGTAAAGGTGTGACAATGACAATTGCCGTTGTTTGCATAGGCCCAGAAAAATATGGGAAAAAAAAGAAAAAAAAATCCTTGGCCTGATTACAAGAAGGCCTCACCCTGAGGTTTATTGGCATAAGACCGACTCTGGGCTCCAGGCATACCAGTCTGTCCAACCCAAGTCATTCTCCATGATCCGGTGTATCTTTTTCACACTTTAGCTGTTGTTGGTATCAGGTTCCTATATTCAAAGATTCTGGATTCTATGCATTATTTTTAACGAAGTCAGTCTGATGTGGAGCATCCTCTAGTTTCAGCACACCATTAGATGTGGCTTGATCTGCCCCGCCAGCAGGCTGTTGCTGAGCCGTCTGGGTATTGAGAGCACTCTTTGGAGTAAGTCAATGCTAGAGCAGTCTTTCCTGGTAGAGATTTGGATCCTGGTAATGCTGTAGACAATTGTGGTTGTTTCCATAGATGGTATCCATTGTTCAGGTGTGTATGGGTGATGCCGATTTTTCTGAGACCTAAGTCAAGTCATTATGCTAATGTTCAGGGTATAAGGTTTATTATTTTACTACTCTTAAGTTTTTTTTTAACTTTATTTATTCATTGATTGATTTTTGGGCCATACCCAGAGGTGCTCAGGTGTTACTCCTGGCTCTGTACTCAGAAATCACCCCTGGCAGGTTGGGAGACCATATGGAATGATGAGAATTGAACCAGGTTCCACCCAGGTTGGCCACATTCAAAGCAAAAGCCTTACTGCTGTGCTATCTCTCCAGCCCCTACTTTTAAATTTAGAGGCATCTTCCAAATATTTTTCAAAGTGGCACCAAAGCAGCTCATGACATGAAGCACACCACATAGAGTGATCAGTGCAGTTAGAGAAATAACTACACTGAAAACTATCATAACAATGTGAATGAATGAGGAAAATAGAAAGCCTGTCTTGAGTACAGGTGTGGGTGGGGTGGGGAGGAGGGAGATCTGGGAAACTGGTGGTGGGAATCTTACACCAGTGAAGGGGGTGTTCTTTGCATGACTTATCATACAACTACAATCTTATTTGCAATCACGGTGTTTAAATACAAATAATTAAAAAAACCAAAGTGCACCAATTAGGCTGAGTTGACCATTGAGTCCGACTCTTCTACTGGATTCTGGGACTTGTTCCGGTAGGTAGAATAGGAAGCTTCTGAGATCTTTGATTCTCTATGAGGCAAGCCAAGAAACCAGCATTAGAGAAACTATTTTCTTAATGGTTTTTGGGCCTCACTAACAGTTGCTCAGGTGATAGATACTCTGAGATCTGTACTCAGGAAGTACTGGTAGGCTCAGGGGATCATATGGTGTGACAGGGATTGAAACTGGATTGGCCATGGGCAAACCACATCTGTTTTTATCTGTTGTACTATTGTCCCAGCCCCACATTAGAGAGAAACATAAGAAATTAAATTCCAGAAGCAATCTGAGAAAATACATTTTTTGGTTTTTGGTCCATACCCGGGGTTACTCAGTGGTTACTCCTGGGTTCTAAACTCAAGGATTTCTCCTGGACCCTATGGGGTGCTGTGGATAGAACATAGGCCAGCTTGTATGCATGGCAAGTGTCCTTAACCCTGTTGGAACACTATTTTTACCCAAAACAAAGGCATTCCACAACTTCTTTCCTTTGACATGTAAAAGTCCACCTAGACTAGACTAACTTTTGTCTCTCAATTGCCTGGAGTTATGTCCATAAGACAATAAGCCACCCAAGTCCATCATTCTCTTCCTCATGACTTGTCTTGGTTTATTAAATTGCATGTTGTCCTGGAGATCTGCTCACCCGGGATTGGAAATACGATGCATGTGAGACACTTTTACGTAACCCTATGCTATTTCTCTGGCTTTACTATATCTATGACCTCCCCATTTGTAGTTTTTAAAACCTCCTATCTGAGAAAGAATTCTTAGAGAGAAATCTTAAATGTTCCCTGTATCTCATTTAGAAAACCATCCTCTATTCCTGCATCTTTTTAATTCCCCCAGAACATGGAAAAGTAAAGCTGTGCACATACTGTTAAGGGAAAATTTATGAAAATAGATGTTATAAGAATTCACATGGGTGATAGCTACCTGTTAAGCCTTTCTCCACTCCACCTTCTTGATCCCCTTGATCTAGAATTTCACCTTAAGATGTCAATGGTGGGCCCAGAGAGATAGCACAGTGGCGTTTGCCTTGCAATCAGCCGATCCAGGACCAAAGGTAGTTGGTTCGAATCCCGGTGTCCCATATGGTCTCCCGTGGCTGCCAGGAGCTATTTCTGAGCAGACAGCCAGGAGTAAGCCCTGAGCACCGCTGGGTGTTGCCCAAAAACCAACCCCCCCCCCAAAAAAAAAGTGTCAATGGCCTTCTGCCCTGGTAACCATCAGCCAATGCCCCTCCCAAGAGGAACTTGACATATTTGGGCAAAAGAATGGACTTCTAGTTGCCCCTGAGGTTCTCACCTTATTTGAAAAAGGACAAGCTCAACATCTGATTGGACATTGTATTTAAACCTGAATTAGGTGGTGCATTCTAGAAGCCCTACTTTCCCCATATCAGCCCTCCTCCTAAGGTTCCTTATCCTATAAAACACCGCCCCCCCCCTAGATTGCACAGGGCTTCCAGTTTCAGTCTTTATGACAGATTCCAGGTCCCCAGCTAGCTGGATAATAAACCTGATTTTGCTAACTGCATTCTCTGAAGATTTGTGGTCCTTATTTGAGGTGGTGGGCTTTCTCAGACCCTTACCAATGGGGCCAGAAGCCCCTCATGAGAGATCCGGAAAGCCCAGATACAGGTTTGTTCAGAAAGGTACCAAAATGTTGCCTAGGTTAAGGGGAGTCTTTGAAAGATAAGACTCTCAGGGGAGAAGTAGAGTTCTCCCATGGGTATCCAGTGGGTCTTTCAAAGATAAGACCCCAGGGACCAGTCTAGAGAGGAGGTAACATCCTGAAAAGCTAACAGACTCCCCAGGAGCAGGGGTGACTCCCCTGAAAGGCTCCCCAGGAGCTGGGGGGGTGACTCCCTTGAGATGCTCTTTAGGAGGGCTCGAGTCCCTCCATTCGGCAGTGTTGAATAGGGGGTTCCAGTCCCTCTGACCTGCAAGAGTTTGGAAGGCATAAGGTGAGTGCCCTGGGCAGATCATTGCTTTTAGGCTAATAGGTAATCTAATTTTTGACCTTTTAAAATTTCTACTAAAAAAAAAAGAAAAGGTTTTTCCAACTTTGAAAATTTCAAGGAATTGGGTGGGTGGGTAAAGACTGGTTTTAAGATAATAAAGGACACTGCTCTTCAAATGCCTTTAATATCCTGGCAACTGGAAAGAACCTGTCTGGTCAGTGGCTGTTTTTTCCCCAAGTAAAATTGGATGCCTTAAAACAGATAATGGAAAAAGCACCACCTGCCCCTAAGGTATTTCAGAGCAAGGATTATCAGTTATGAAAAACTTTTGCCATTTTACAACAGGTTACAATATCATCATAATGTGGGTCACTTATATTTCTATTAGAAAATTTATTTTAATTTTAGAGGTCAAAATCTGTGAACAATGTTATGGTTAGTTTTTAAAATAATATTGTTAATTTTGTGAGTGCTCAATATTGCAAAGATTATTAAGTTTAGATAGCTAAATTTCATAATTGTATTGTGGCCAGGTATCTAATGCAGTCTTAAAATCTAAAATGTGAAAATGCTTAAAATATCTTTATAACAGAGGACAACTTGGTCCTGTCAGATGGAAGTAATTCTGGAAATTTGTTTTTAAATTGAAAAAAAGGAAATAGAAGTTTTAAGTATCTGAAACAAATGCAGACCTTTTAAAATTGAAGTAAAATCAGTTATAATCAATAACTGAGGTTTTATGATTTAAGTTATTCTAGTGCTTGGATTGAAAAAGCAGTATTTATCCTTGATTGCACAGTGCCTATTTCTCATTTGCTAAAGTTGCGTAATTAACCCTGTAAAGCCTAGGTAACTTGGTAATTGGTATTTAAAAAGATAATATATTATGGGCACTGTCATAACATTTGGTATTTGGATTTTTATTGAAAAAGAGAAATCAACAGTTTTTTTTTTTATAGTAAACTCGTTTGGACCTATGATTAGCAATAGAGCAGTAAGAGATTATGAGGTCAATCTTTATATGCCTAAAATAGTTAAAGAAAAGAACTATTTTGGATACTGTTCTAAATTATTAAGGAGAACCAAGCAATTAATAATATGTCTGTGGTAAGGTCATACCTTGAAGTTTATAATTTCTCGAGATTACAAATTTGAAAATCTTTTAAAAGAATTTATGTTTCTGGTACTGGTCTAAGAATTGTGTTAATCTGGCATATAGAATTTTTTTTTTTTTTTTTTTTTGGTTTTTGGGCCACACCCAGTGACGCTCAGGGATTACTCCTGGCTATTCTCTCAGAAGTCGCTCCTGGCAGGCACGGGGGACCATATGGGGAACCGGAGGATCAAATCTTGGTTCGTCCTAGGTTAACCGAGGTCCGTCCTAGGTTAACGCAGGCAAGGCAGGCACCTTGCCTCCAGCGCCACCGCACGGCCCCCCGCATATAGAATTTTAACATGAAATACTTATAGGCATAGTAAGAGATGAGAGCTTTCCAATTTATTTAATTGTGGTTCAATAATTTCTTTTTCTTTTCAAAACATTATTTATATGAATTAAAAGGAAATATCCATTGGTAAATAGGCCAAACACACCTTGAAGGAAAACAATTAGATTTTCTGGTAATTTACAAATTCTCAACTTAAGGTTTTCAAAAGAAAAGACAGTTTGTTTCTTAAGTGAGTTTTGGCATTTTAAGAAATTATTATAGCTGTCTTACTATTCTACTATGGGGTTATTGTACATTGCATGTTGTAAACAGAGAAGAAAAGGTTAGAATGGAAACAGGAAAGTAGGTGAATGCAGAAAGTTTGAGAGTGTGTAAAAGGGATTGAGGAGGTGTACTAAGAAAGAAACTGTATGATCACACTGAATGATTATTATTAATATGTCTCTAATTCAGAACTTAGCAATTTTTTTAAAAAAAGAGGAACTTATGTATACCATGAATTTACATGTTTTAATGTTCTTATGCTACTGGGTGAAAATAGGGTAATGATGAGGTCTTATAAACACCTAAACAATAAAGGTTTTCAAAGGAATAACTGAGAATTTAAGAAAAATCATTGAGGTTCAGTTTAAAATTTTTTGGAAAATTAGTGATTGTTGATTAAAAAATCTTAAAGTATGAAGTCTGCCAAATAGTGTGCGCACTATTCAAAATTAATTTTTGTTCAAATTATGGGTATAATTTTGCATATAAGTGGTAATTTATATAATGTGGATTGCTATTGTCTAGTATGTCTTCTGCCTGTAAACTGAGGCCAGGAGAATGAGTAAACTACTTTCTGTTTGATATTTAGGAATAAGCATATTAAAATGCTTTTGTTTTTGCTACAATAATACTTATTAGATTTATCATTATTTTCTGCCAATGACATTAATAAGTGTATCACGAGGAGCTTTATGAATATGGTCATGGTTTAAAGAGTTAAAAATTTGGGAAATCTTATCGTAAGTAGCCCCTAGACAGTAATCAAATGATTTTAAGATTTTCTGCATAAATTTGAGAAATTTTTTTTCCTCTCTCTCCTTAGCATCTTCAGCACCTTTTATGTTTGATGGCATTATGTTTATTTGCATAAATACAGACAGGAAACTTTCCTCTCTGTAGTGGGGATCACGTCTCATGCCGACAGGAAGTCTTAAAAAAATGCCTCATGCTGACAGGAAGTCATAAAAAATCAGTGAGAGGCCCCAGAGTACTCTTTCAGGGGAATACAGTTAAAAGAGATTGATGTTGTATGACAAACAGGTACCTTTAAGCATGTGGCTGACGAGACTGGGAAGCAACCAAGGTGAATGGCCTGAGTGAGGAAACTGGAGATTTTCTACGAGTTTCTGGACCTAAATTGACTGGCCACAGCCTGGGCCTTGCTCTCACCCTCCATTGTCAGTCTCAAGAAAAGGAAAAGAGAATCGAGGTTAGAGTCCCTCCTAACCCTAAAGGAGTGGGACAGGCAACCTCTAGAAAAATCCTGAAGAGGGTGAGATGCCCACAGCCATTCAGCAGATCATAGTGCTGAACTGAGCAGCTCATCTTTACATCAACCAAGCCTGAGTGATCGTGACCTGACAGGTAAAATTTTGGTGTCATTATTGTTGCACCACCTGCTCTGTCCTCAACCAATCTTCAGGAATTCTCTGTAAATAATGGGGTCCCCAGATGGAGATTTCTTCAATATTGCTGTGTTTATGCAAATGAAGAAGCCAAAATTTATTCAGATATCTGGCAAGGTGCAAGGTGAAGGTGAAAAGAAAAATCATTTTTCTGTAGCTGATTAAATTAAGTACATTCTAGTAGTCTAATATAAAGTCTACTTTTGGGTAATCTATGTGAAAATCTTCTAACTGTAAACTAAAGCAGTAAATGCAATCATTAGTCTGGTTTCTGTGAGGGGCATGCACCTTTAGGGGCAGGCTCAAATTCTTCCCCATTATTCAGAGTTGAAGCAGCTGGGGAGGTACAGGAATTTGGCCTGTGATAAAAGGATGTTGGGATTCTCTCTCTCCGAGCTGGTACCAAGCACAAGCAGCCTATGATTAAGAGAGATACCAGAATCTCCCACCCCAAGCATCCACATCTCAGGAGAACAATAATGGCAAGCATCAGCAGTATCCAAAATCAAGGAGGGTTCTGGAAACATAGCCATGAGCAGGTAGTGTTGAATGACAGAAGCTAATCTTTCTCCTTTAAGAAGAGCACTTTCCTTCCCTATGGCTCTCTCCATTTAATAGATGTTGAGCAGAGAAGTTTGAATCACAAAGCCAAAGATAGCTGGCATGGGAGAAAAGCTGGCAAAAGAAGGAATACTGAGAGCCTGACTCCAAAACAAACTTCTGATCCTCACATGGACTTGAAATGTGATTTCTGCACAAGAAGTTCCTTTAAAGCATCAATGATCCAGCAGATAAGAGGATCTTTTTTCTTTTGGTTTGAGGTTTTGGGTCATACCCAATAGCGCTCAGCGGTTAATCCTGGCTCTATGCTCAGAAATTGCCCATGGCAGGCACAGGGGACCATATGGGATGCCGGGATTCGAGTCACCATCCTTCAGCATGAAAGGCAATGCCTTACCTCCATGGCATGTATCTCTTCGGCCCCAGATAATCTATTCACCTATGAAATCATTAGGAAAATGTGAACAAATATATGTTAATAGCAGACAGTGTAGAACAAGCCTTATTCTTAAGTCCCTAAGATCTGAGGGGGTAATGTGGATGCTTTTGAGCCGAAGAACCATTTATTCTGGCATGCTGGTCTCAAAGAAGTTCCACAGCATACAAGATCTGCTTCTGTCTTTAGTCTGAGTTTGTTAGATGTCTTTCCCCCATCCCAATTTCTGGGCTAGGTTTGAATCTTAGAAATGTGTGAATTACAAAATTCTTTGAAGGGTCTGTGTGACATGCAATAACCTGGAGTCCCAGAGAAAGAGGTAAATAGGTTCTTCTTTCAGCAGTTTTACCTGGCATCACTCAGGCCCCCTGATGTCTCAATCAGCCAAATGGCTCTTTGGTGGGAATCCTAACCTTCTGTCACCCTGCTCTTCATATAAAGTTATTAGGTTTGCATTATCGAGCAAACACTGACAGTAAGTTTAAGTTGAACCAAATAATAATTATCCTATTAAGAAAAACTTTTATCACAGGTAAATTCATGGTGCAAATTGTGCCAACAATTCATATGAACTTAGTTACCTTGTTTAGGGGCCACACCCAGCCAGCAGCGCTCAGGACTTACATCTGGCTGTGCTCAGGGATCTCTCCTGGAAGGCTCAGGAGACTGTATGGGGTGCCTAGGATTGAACCCAGGTTGACCACATGCAATGCAGGTACCATACCTCCTGTCCTAGCAGTCGTGCAACCCCCTCTTGCCTCCCCTGCCCCCAGGATGATTTAACTTGTATAAAGGAAATCACACACTAATGGAAAATGTCATGACTCCCAGCATGACACACAGGCATGTCAAATATAGCCAAGGTAGAATAAGACTATGATCTCAGTGAGAGAGCAGGAGGGGAATATACCGAGAAGGACAGTAGCTCAGGCCAGCCCAGAATTCTGCTGTCAATAACCTGACAGACAACTACTTGTACACTCATACTGCGTTTCCTTAAAGCCAGAGGGCCAAGGGCATCGGGTCTCCAAACCATAAAACATATATTTATAACCATCTATTCTGGACTTAGATAAGCATCACACCACATACTTTACAAAAAATTATGTGTATAAGTCCAATAAGAATTTGTCAATAAATTAGATGTGTTTCTTCAACTAAAGAAGATGAGCTTCTAAAAGGCTGCCTGGACACATCAGTGTGGTTGGTCAACAGTGGAACCATATGGGAACCATTTCTTTTGTCCTCAAGACTCAGGATCTTGTTTTAAAAATATGGTAGGCATGTATAAGAAAGTCATAGAAACACTCTTCAGTCTACCACCCTATCAGAACCTTGCTTCTTAAACAGGTGACATGACTCCATGTCATTTAACTTAAATGAATTTTTTTTCATTTGTGTACCTACTGCATATATTTAAATACTGTCACACATTTCTTGGTGAAAAGGAGGGTTGTGAGTAATAAAATTTAAGAAGCTTAATTAAATTAGGTAAGACTAATGAAATTTGAGTCGTGAACAATCAAGATATCAAAGACTTGAAGCCAAACAAGCCACAAAGAGAACCAAAATTGGGTTTCAATTAAGCTAATCTGTAACAATTTCTGAATATGTATGCTCTTAATTATGAAAGAAGAGAACATAAACCTAGATTCCTACACATTTTCTACTTTTGTTTCAATACAACTGTTGACTCTCTTAAACCAGTCAACTTTTCAAAATTTCCTAATAATTCTACTAAATACTGGGTAATGTGCATTGGATAAGGATGCATATACTCCCCAAACTTAAAATATTTAATTAGCAGTCTTCTGTTTTCATCAAGAAAAATATATGCTCCCTATGCTATAATGTACAGGCTTCTAACACACACACCTTTTGTTAGTTTAGAGCAGTGGTCGGCAAGCCGTGGCTCTTTACACTTTTTTTTTTTTTTTACAAAATGGATTGTTCCCAGGGTTTCTCACAAACTTCTTAGACAAATGGGGCAGGCAGTGTGAATCCCAATTTTTCTAAGAAACTGAGGCTAGAGAAAGCCATTTTTGTCAGGTTGATATGTTTTCTCGGACACTTTTTATTTTTTTTTTTTGGCCCCAATTTCCAATACAGACCAGACAAGGGTCTGGGTTGAGGTGTATATAGAGTGCGTTTACTGTACCTCCTCTTTCTATTTTTACACTTTTTAATGTGGCTCTTCCATGTGCTGGGTAGGAGTAAGAACTCTGCTCCTACCCTCTGTCAGTGCAGATCCTGTGTGGCTCTCAAAATAAATTTTGGCAAGATTTGGCTCAGTTGAAAAAAAAAGGCTGCCCACCACTGGTTTGAGGTACAATTATCAGAAAATTGTAAAGTTCTACAAGGTCCATGAACTTATGTAGATTTCTCTGCAAGGATCCGCAAAGTATTTTAGTATTTGTATTTAGTATTTTTGCATTTAGTGATACAAGCAAAAGGGAAATAAGAAGCAAAATGCTTTTTATTTGGGGGGTGGGTCTCACACCCAGCTGTACTCAAGCACTTACTTCTGTCTTTGTGCTTGGGGATCACTCCTGTTGGTGGCTCAGGGGACCAAATGGAGTGTTGGGAATTGAAGTCAGGTCAGCCACATATAAGTGTCCTACCGCTTGGGTTACACAAATTCCTATAGCCCCTGGACAGCTATAAAAAGGGGTCTGTCCCTTTAAGGACTGAGAAATCAATTAGAAAGGACCCCCTGGTAACTGTCATTTAGATGCAGTTGTTGTGGGAGAGGAGGTATATAAGCCCCCCCAGCTAAAGTGCAGGGGTGGCAGTTTCTCCAAGATGAGGTTTGCATTTCCCAGATGGCTTCCCTGAAAGGTTGCTGCTAAACTACTGGAAAAATTGTTGACTGGATTCACTGTTTATATTACCCTGTTGCTCCTACCTTTCACTCTCCTCTTCTCTCTGACTCTCTGCCTTAATGCCAATCTCAGCTCTCTCTCTCTCTCTCTCTCTCTCTCTCTCTCTCTCTCTCTCTCTCTCTCTCTCTCTCTTTTGGTTTTTGGGCCACACCCAATGACACTCAGGGGTTACTCCTGGCTATGCGCTCAGAAGTTGCTCCTGGCTTGGGGACCATATAGGAAACCCGGGGATCCGTCCCTAGGCTAGCGCAGGCAAGGCAGGCACCTTACCTTCAGTGCCACCGCCCCCTGTCCCCTCTCTCTCTCTTCCCCCCTCTCTCCCCTCTTTCTCTTCTCTCTCCTCTCTTTCTCTTTCTCTCCCCCCTCCCTTCCCTCTATCTGCCTAGGGGTTGGCTGTAAGGCCCACGGCTTCCCTACCCTGCCTGTTCCCCTATTAAACCCAGTCTCCAGAGAAACCTTGTCTTGTCAGAGTCGCCCAAAGAGAGTTATTTTTTTCTTTCTAAATAATTTGTATAACTTTAAAGTTGAAATATGCCAATAGGGCTGGAGAGAAGATAGCTAGCTGCTAAGGTACTTGTCCTGCAGATAGCTAATAAAGGTGTGATCCCTGGCACCACATACGGTCTTCTGAGGACAGCCTGCTAGGGGATATTCCTGAGCACAGAGGCAGGAGAAAACCCTAAACACTGATGAGTGTGTCCCAAAACCTACTACCATAATAAATAAACAAACAAAAAAACAAATTAAGTGGTATTAAAGGGTGATGAGAATATTACAGAGGAAAATGTACTTTGGGGGAGGTTAATTTTTGGACCACATCAGGCTATGCTCAAAACTTATTCTGGTTCTATACTCAGGTATTATTCCTGGAAGGATTTATGGGGTGACAGGGCTAAAATCCAAGTAGACTGTGGGCCAGGCCAGCTAATAATAAAAAAATACTTTTATTAGAAAGTACACCAAGTTGATTAATATAAAAGAAAGATATGCTATACAATAAGATAATGAATATTAAAACATTTTACTTATTTATTTGCTTTTTGGGAATACTTGGTGGTACTTAGTGACTCTACACTCAGGAACAACTCTTGGTGGTGCATAGTGAACCATATGGACTGCAAGGAATAGAACCTAGATCAGCAATGTGCAACACAATTGCCTTTCCCGCTATACTATGGCTCCAGCCCCTGAATATTTATTTTGTTTTTGTTTTTTTGGGGATCACACCTGGCAGCACTCAGGGGATTCTCCTGGATCTATGCTCAGAAATCGCTCCTGGCAGGCCCAGGGGACCATATGGCATGCTGGGATTTGAACCACCGACCTCCTGCACACAAGGCAAACGCACTGCCTCCATGCTATCTCTCTGGTCCACCCTGAATATTTAAAAGTTTATAAATGAACTTTGGTTTTCAAATTACTGCCAAATCTACAAAGGGCAAAACAAATAAACAATAATACCGAAGTACTCAATCCCAATCTAGGCCCTGGGACTCATCCTGTCTTTCATTGAGTTATTAAACATTTCTATCTTTTTGTGTGTGTGTGTGGTTTTTGGGTCACACCCAGCAGTGCTCAGGGGTTACTCCTGGCTCCATGCTCAGAAATTGCTCCTGGCAGGCACGGGGGACCATATGGGGCACTGGGATTTTTGCATGAAAGGCAAATGCCCCACCTCCATGCTATCTCCCGGGCCCTGAGTTATTAAACATTTCATTATCAACTTAAGTTTAATTATCACTTAATATTGAGTAAAGACCTCATTCTCCATTGATGACATTTTATTTGTGATTTCCTACTTTCTAAGTCCCTCTCTGGTCACTCTAGCCTTATACACAAAGTGACTTGAGATACTTGGTAAACAATACATCTCACCTTCCCTTTGAATCTCACTGCACTGTAATTGAGTGAATCAAAAGAATGTGGTAAATGCAAGACTGAAGTTTACTGTGTATAAAAGACAAAAGCATTCAACTGGGCTATGTCAAAGAGACTCCAACATAGCTCCTGCAATTAGAGAAGTTCAAAGGACAAAGGAAAACGTTGATAAAATTTTTCCAGTAGGTGCAACTATCAGTGCCTATGGGGTGTAGCTCCACCCCGGAATACAGGTAACTGAGACCCGCCCATTTCTGGTGGGGTCTTGGGAACTGGAGATGACCTGTAACTTTACCTGCAGACCCTGCCCAATCCCTGGGAGGGGTCTGGGAAAGGTACTTAAGGGCTCTGACCCAGAGGAGAGAAGATCTTTATGTCTTTGGCTCTTGCCCAGTTGAATCTTTGCCAGTTTGAAAGTCAGAGGAAAGATGGCTGAGAGAAGTTAAGATGCAGGGCTAGCTAAGAATAGCTGAATGCTTAAATGGTTATGAAATAGGCCATACATGCGGTGGCTAGGATGAATAAAGCTGTTACTTCCTGAAGCCTGCATGTGAGTGAGATTTCTACCTGCCTCTCTCATGAACATACAGACCTGATGGTTAATGGGGGTTGTGGAGCCACATGGTTCAGAGCCTAAAGACAGAGGCCTCCATCCACCATCCAAGTAATCATAAGGCCTGATTTACCACAATGGGGACTAATTTATATTATTGATCTTGGCCTCTAATCCAGCATAGGGAATTAGGTACACCTGGAAGAGGTGGGGGTCCAGTAGAGGTGCTCCTAACAGATTTTAAAACTAGATTTCAAGTCTCACAGGAATCTCTAAAACAGAATTAGCTGAAGCAACACTGTAGATTATTTTCTGATTTACTAAAGGAAAGCTGGACACATTGGAAACAGGAATGCACACAAAATCAGGCAGTTTATAACAGACAGAACACAACACAGTGAGCAGCCAGATGCAGATCCATCAGGTGAGAGGAAAAGGAGGTTAGAACATACATGCTTTAAAATTTTACCTTTTCTTCCTGCTCTGATACTTGTACACAATGAAGCCAATCAGTGCTACGCCAATAGCTACAAGAGACCAGGAAAATAGTAACTTGAAAATCAGAAAACTATGGATTCCAAATTAGCTAACTAAAGAAAATTTTAATTTTAATTTTATTTACTTATTTTACTTTTTGGGGGCACATCCGGCGATGCTCAGGGGGTATTCCTGGCTATGCGCTCAGAAATCACTCCTGGCTTGGGGGATCGAACCGCGGTCCATCCTAAATTAGTACATGCAAGGCAAATGCCCTACCGCTAGTGTCTCCACTCTGGCCAGAAATTTTTATTTAAGCAAAGACACATATGCATTCCACATGCACTCATGTTATTGAGAGTCCCACCTTAATTTTATTTTTATTTATTTTTTTGGTTTTTGGGCCATACCTGGCGATGCTCAGGGGTTACTCCTGGCTGTCTGCTCAGAAATAGCTCCTGGCAGGCATGGGGGACCATGTGGGACACCGGGATTCGAACCAACCATCTTTGGTCCTTGATCAGCTGCTTGCAAGGCAAACGCCGCTGTGCTATCTCTCTGGGCCCCCACCTTAATTTTAATCTAGCAAACACCCAGAGCATGGACAGTCTTCTATGAGTGGTCACCCGAACAGACAATCCCAAAACTGGGAGCAGCATCACCAAATAATCAGGTTTTCCTAGATGGTTTTACTTATGTTCCTGCCAGATGCTCTTGAATAGTATAGTGGGTAGAGTGGGTAGAGCCAGAATGTCAGAAACTAAAAAAGTCATTACAGGATAGTGCACCACTATACTGGGGTGCTGTTTCACACACATATTGTGCCAGGAATTCAACTGAGGGCCTCCCCATTCTAGGCTTACCCTAATTTGGATGATAAGTTCCATTAACATTGATAATTAGGAATGATGTGGATGGGTCCCTCACCTCATCAATAGAAATATCCAGTGCTCTTGACCTTATGTTATTATAGTCCTCCTCTGTATCTGCCCAACTGCTTCCCACTTCCTAGGTAGTAATTTTTTTTTTTTGGGGGGGGGCTACTCCTGGCTGTGTTCAGAGGTTTACTCCTGGCTCTGTGTTCAGGAATCACTCTTGGCAGACTCAGGAGACCATACAGGATGCTGAGTACTGAACCAGGCTAAGCACATGCAAGGCTCTACCCACTCTACCCACTATACTATTGCTTTTGCCCCAAAGTTAATATTTTTAAGTTGTCCACTTCTTTACCATGTTTGTCCTTTATTTTGGGGGGAAAAAGTGCCCTGGGAAGTGCTTATTGAAAACTTCTAACTCTGTGCTCAGGGATCACTCTTGGAGGCACTCAGGAAACCATCTGCATTGGTGGGAAGGAACCTTCTTGGTCAGGCAGGCACCATACCCTATTTTCCCTAGCTCTGACCCCTTCATTGCACTAGGTTATTGTTGCTGCCATGGCGCTTACACACTCAGTCAGAGCTTGTAGAGGTTCCAATTTCTGTGGTTGGGCTGCTGCCACAGGAGCTTGCCAGTGGTTATACATTCCATTAGAGCTCACAGGTCATTAGGTACTGCTCATCTGGCTACTGTGCTCACACATACTCTTCAGGGGTTCCACTTCCCTGGTGTGGTTTTGCCAAAGACTACACCCAATTTTGTGGAACTTACAGTCTGCTATAGTGTGTTTGAAAATATAAACAGAGACTGCAGGATCGTGCTTAGTCTATCTGGGGCACCAGGTAGTCTCACCATCCACATCAATCATTGAACCCTTTTTCTAGACCCTCAGGAGTCTTAGAGATGTACAGGGTAGGTTAGTAGAGATAGCACAGCAGGTTGGGCACTTTTGTTGTATATGGCTGACTGGTTTTAATTTCTGGCACTCTCTATGGTCCCAGAAACCTTACCAGGAGTGATTTCTCAGCACAGAGAAACCAAAAAGAAAGAAAAATGTACAGGGGCAAAACCAAGTTGTGCTCAGAGGCAACCATATTATGATGCCCTGGACATACACAAGCAGGGCCTTCCTAGGCCAGGCATGTGTCATCTGCACCATAAGTACTACCCTTAGCTCTAATATCTGATCTAAATGCATCAAAGTTTGAGATACTTGCCTGTAATTAAAACAATCACCACAATGATCCATGTATCTGTAAAAAGAAAATAATTTGAAGAAAATGAGTATATAAGGATCCAGACAGCACATGCATTTAATTACTCTACCTCTCATCTAAATCATACAGCAGAGCACACAGCAGCTGGAGTGTGAGTTGTGGGTCCCAGGCCACCTGGTTCACAACCTTCTCAAAGGTCCAAGTGCTATGAAACTCTTCATGGGACCCCTGTGCGACAGCTAAAACCCTGGCTAGGGTGAGGTTAGAAAACTGTTTTAAAAATGTATTTTTCAGTATAGCAGGTTTGTTTCATCATTCATTTTTGTCAAGTGATATTTGAGGCATGTATTCATCAAAAGTAGACTTTGGACTGAGTCATATGTACAGTTCCATTAGTCTTTTCCAGACCTGCCATTTACATATTAGCCTCAAAAAAATCCCTATACATCACTGCCTAGTGCTTCCATTGTCTCAAAAAAGACAATCCTCATTACCAAGGAGATGATAAAGTGTCAATGAAACATTGGAGCACACAGATAAAAATGCTGCACATAAACCAAATCAGGCATTTTGACATCAAAGAACCAAATTAAGTTTCAACATCTAAGCTTTCAGTAGGATGTCTGCTTCTAAACTACCATTATTTGTACCAAAAGTCTTTTCCTTTTTTTTTTCGGTTTTTGGGTCACACCTGGTGACGCTCAGGGGTTACTCCTGGCTATGCGCTCAGAAGTCGCTCCTGGCTTGGGGGACCATATGGGAAACCAGGGGATCGAACCGAGGTCCGTCCTAGGCAAGCGCAGGCAAGGCAGGCACCTTACCTCCAGCGCCACCGCCTGGTTCCGTACCAAAAGTCTTAAGTCAAAGGCTAATTGCAAGTCCCATCACATTGAACTCTTTTGGGAATAGACTATGACCCTGCGTGTGGATATCCCAAGGCTGGTGGAGATTCTGGCACCCAGTCTGTGCCCTGTGAGCACAATAAAGCATATGAATCTGACTCTTGCTTGTAAAGCCTGAGCACACTAAACCACTCAATGAAAAGACAGATCACAGATCTTTGCTGGGTGGCTGGGGAAAATGAGAGAGGACTATACTGAATAATGTTGAAGGGAAGCTGACACTGGTAGAGGATGTGGTCCTGGAATGTTTTACTCATGAAACTCTGACTTGATCATTTTAATTACTGTGTCTGAAAAAGAAAAACCACAAGAAACAAATTATAACAGACAAAGCAAGTGTGTGTGATAGATTATAAAGCATACTGCTTCATTTTGTGCGGTCCTTGATTTTGAACAGGAAGGATGCCATTTTGTAAAGGCCACATGGTAGGCTTCTTTCAGGTTCTGAACAAGGAGGGATGGCATTTTGTAGGGATTACATGATGTAAGCCACATGACAGTTTCCTCAAGCCTATTTCCTCAAGCTTTTTTCACAGGTAGTCTATTGGGGAAGGACAAAAGGGAACAATAGGAAGGTACCCCTAGACAAAAGTCAATCATTTTAATGATCATCAGAAAGCTAGAATCTCCTTATATCCCTTCCCTATATAATCCTATTCATGACCTTAGGCGGTGTTCTTCTCCTTTTAGAGATGAACCTGAAAAGAATGTTTTGGGCTGTTCATAAATGGATCAAAGTTTTGTTCACTTTACTCCAATTGTGTGGTCTCATCCTTTGACTCGGGACTCTAACATCTGGGGGCTTGTCTGGGATCGAACCACAATGACTCAGTCACCAACAAAGCTGCCTAGGTCCTGCGGACATACACCGGGACCCCCTCACGGTAGGTGAAAGCCTAAGAGACTGAGCTCCATGGGGGCCCAAGGGGGGGGGGAACTGGATGTGGTAATGTTCCCAAGAGCCAGAGGTGTGGGGACACCCTGACTTCCCAAGGGAGGGTCACAACCAGGGGACATCCATGTGGGTTAGAGTCCCACTGTCTTGTGGGTTTGAGTTCCACCAGGGTTTCCAATGTCTTTGTGTCTGGCACCAGGGGTGATATGTGGATTTAAGTCCGCCATGGGACCTCGTGTATTCAAATTCCACCAGAGGTTTCAGTCACTGCTGTTATGTCTGTCATTCTGTTTTCTCTGTCTTGTTGGATAGAACATGGAGAGAATTTCTAGAAAGAATGCCAGTCCCTTACGGTGTTGAAATTTTGTTTAAGTTCAGAAGAATTGTGTGTTATGTGAGCCTACAGACAATCCAGGGAGCAGCAGGGGAAGATGGAAAACTCTGGACAGTTCTCCAATGGTTATTGGGAGTTAAATATGTCCTGGACAATGTCTGGACTTCCCTATAAATCTCAGCAGCTTTCCTGCCTCTGGACAATTCTCCAATGATTAGCAGGATTTAAATATGTCCTGGAGAAAGTTTGGACTTTCATATTAATCTCAGCAGCTTTCCTGCTTTTCTTAAATGGGAAGGGCAGAGGAAGATCAATTGAGGTTCTCTGTATGAGTACAAAGAGAGGTGGAGGGTAGAATCAAGAAATCATGGAAACTCTCAGGAGCTCAGTGCCAGGCATGGCCTGGTGTCTTTCTATGGTAAAAAACTGGCTGGAGAAAAGAAAAGGTGGCTGTTTTAAAACCCAATCCAAGTGGGGTTGTAGAGTATGTGATTTTGAAAATATTGTAAATTGAACCCTATTAATGATTAAGAGTGGAATTATGGGCCCGGGAGATAGCATGGAGGTAAGGCTTTTGCCTTTCATGCAAAAGGTCATCGGTTCGAATCCCGGTGCCCCATATGGTCCCCTGTGCCTGCCAGGAGCAATTTCTGAGCATGGAGCCAGGAGTAACCCCTGAGCACTGCCGGGTGTGACCCAAAAACCAAAAAAAAAAAAAAAAAAAAAAGAGTTGTCTGGGCCAGAGCGATAGCACAGCAGTAAGGCACTTGCCTTGCATGCAGCTGACCCAGGACAGACCTTGGTTCGATCCCTAGCGTCCCATATGGTCCTCTAAGCCAGGAACGATTTGGACTCAAATCCATAACAATTGGTAATAACTAACACACACATACCTTTATAGATATCAAAGAAGTCTTGTGAATGTTAAGGATCAAATCCAAGCCTCTTACATTAAAACATAAGCTTTATCCTTAGAGATATCTACCTCACCACTGTTATACATATATTTTAAACTACATGTACTACTATTTCAGAAAGTTATTTCACCTTGCAGAAATACAAGTTGGGACACAATGAATTATTATATTATCTGCCCTTGTCTACATGGCCATCTATCATTAGATCCAAAAGACTGAACTCTGCAAATACAATTATTACATTGGCATGTGACACATTGCTTTCTGTGTTAATGATGAAAGTGAAAATATGGTATTTCCATGTAGAACTCTAGGGTCTTGTATTGTGGCTTATTAAAATTTAAAATAATACCTAAAGAACCGGAGCTTTCAGGTGGTGTGTCACTGGGTCTGGTTTCACCTAGGGAAAAAAAAACACAAACAACAATATATATTTAGGAAATTAGTGTGTGTGTGTGTGTGGGGGGGGGGTTGTAAAACACCAAGACCTCTAACCTCATAGGTTTTGATTTCTGCCTGTTAACAAAATTTCTCACAACTCCATAGTTCCCTGAATTATGTCAATATTTTCCAACAAAATTAGTATCAGGAAACAAATTTAAATTCAATGTCATGAACATTCTATTTCCTTGCAGTATTAAACATTACAAGATACAGGCCCAAAGCTGCATTGAGGAAGAATAACTGTCGCTATACTGCAGGGTGGTAGCGGGAGTTAGCTATTTAGATGCCACTTAAAAGTCCTTTCCAGTCTGGGGATCTTGTCTTTAGAATCCAGGTCACATTCTAGCCGTATAGTTTGCCCAGTTGAAAGTGTAACAGAAGATATGAGATTTGGGAAAAATGGCAGAAAAATAGCAGCAGCAGTAGAGCAAGAGTACAGAGGAGTCTGAAGACACATAGAGCAACTTGTGCCTGGGATATTGGAATATGAAATTCTCAAAACCCCTGAGCCCAGGGCTAGAGAGATAGCATGGAGGTAGGGCATTTACCATGCATGCAGAAGGACGGTGGTTCAAATCCCATTATTCCATAAGATTTCCCAAGCCTGCCAGGAGTGATTTCTGAATATAGAGCCAGAATGTAACCCCTGAGCACTGCCGGGTGTGATCCCAAAACAACAAACAAACAAACAAAAAACTCTGAGCCCAGCAACAGGGCCAAACACTTGGAGAAGCAGCAAAAGCAGATCACCAGATCAAATATCAAGCACCAAGGGTGATTTCCAGAAAATACAATGGTGGCAGAGCTGCCCTAGAGCAGTGTTTTTCAAACACTGTGCCATGGCATACTAGTGTGCCGTGAGATATTGTGCTCTGGGAAAAATTCCAATTTCATCTGTAACATGGGGCTTTGGCATGATTGGTCTATTTGCTAACTGAAGCACATATTACAAACTAAAAACTAAAGACAGAGAGAGACTGAGAGCTGTTGACAAAGATACGTATGTGTCTTTCTTCAATTTCTGCCAGAATATTAGCTTTGTGTTCAGCCAAACAGCCCCAGGTTTCGCAATAAGTAAACAGAAATAAGAACAATTACAAAATACATCATTATTTCATGATAATTTCTTTGTGTTTATTTGATTTCTATTCAAGAGAATTACTTTCTTTTTTTTTGGGGGGGGTTGGGTCACACCCGGCAGTGCTCAAGGGTTACTCCTGGCTCCATTCTCAGAAATCACTCCTGGCAGGCACGGGGGACCATATGGGGCACCGGGATTCGAACCGATGACCTTTTGCATGAAAGGCAAACGCCTTACCTCCATGCTATCTCCCGGGCCCCTATTTTTACCA
>PVKC010007156.1:0-29923 GCA_004027635.1 Crocidura indochinensis
CTCTCTTCTGTTGGGGCTGGTCCCACATAGACTGCAGATGTCCTGACCCCACTTGTCTGTTCCCACTTGTGTGCTCCTCTGCAGGTGTTTGACCCTTCCCGGTTTGCACCAGGTGCTTCTCGACATAGCCACGCTTTCCTGCCCTTCTCTGGGGGCTTCAGGTGAGCTTTTCATAGTTGGTGGGGAGGAACATTACTTACTGTACTCACATACACGTGACCTCCTATGAGTTTGCCCCAGTGATTTTATTTTACAATGACCATTAAACAGGCAAAGCCCCATGGCAGCAGCAGAATTGACCCCACGTATTTCAGATTAGCCTCTAGTTAATTGCTTTCGTCCATCATGATGATTGACTCTGTCCAGAGCCTCAGGTGGTCCATGCCCACTCATCAGAAATCAGTGATGTTGTGTGTGTAGGAATTACCCTGGGGGTCTTCCAGGTAGCTCCCAAGAAATTTTGAGGAAATTTATACCTATGATGTCTTTCCTTTAGGCTTCCACTAGCCACTTCCAGGAGGCTAAAGGGAAAGGGCAAGGGAGAACCGGAGAACTTGGAGGCCCTGGTTGCAGGTCCCAGAAAGTCAGGCCTGATGCCTGACTGTTCAGAACTAGCTCTGAGGTTCCTTCTCGTATGGTTATTCCTTCTCACAGAAACTGCATTGGGAAGCAGTTTGCCATGAATGAGATGAAGGTGGCTGTGGCACTGACCTTGCTTCGCTTTGAACTGGCTCCTGACTCTTCCAGAGTCCCCATTCCCAATTCCAAGCTTGTGCTGAATTCAAAGAATGGAATACACCTGTACCTCAAGAAACTCACCTAAGTATGGCGAAAGGAATGCCTACCACCCAGTCTATGCTATTTACTCCTGCCCTGCTCCTGTCCTTTGCCTTCCTTCTTGACATCTGCTCAGACAGCATGCTCTCACTATTTCCCATTCCAGATTTGTTTAATTGTTTTTAGCTTTTGTACCCTCTCCCTCTCACTACCCATGGAACTACTGACCACCTGCCTGTCCCACCTCTCTCTTTGCATTTACAGTTTTTGTGTCTGCCTGACTTTTGTCCTATGAGTCTTTCTGCTGCAATAACAAATTACCCAAATGTATGGTCTTACAATAACACTAATCTATACTTTTACAACTTAGGAACCAGAAATTCACAATGGAAATTGCTGAGATAAATATATTTAGGTGATGATGGAGGACACGGAGATAGCCTTTTCTAGTCTTCTAAAACTTTATCATGCTTAGGCTAGAAGCCTCCCAGGTTATCACAGAAATCTTTTTCTTAAATCCACTGAATTCATATGTTAATTAAACCCATCTCCAAAGATTCACAGTGATTTAAATTAGTGTTTCACTGAATCCCTGAATCCTGTAGCCAATCCATATGGCACTAAAACTACCACCACTATCTATCCCCTTGTCAGCCTGGCATTCATATGTCTTTTCATATGTCTTCCATTCACCTTCACTAAATCTTCAAATAAAGATGTTTACAACATCATTCTTTGCCAACCAATGGTCATGTACTACATAAGTAGTTGAAAGTGTGTTCTCCTTCCCCTGACAATAGGGAAGAATTTCTTGAAGATGATCACTTCCCCTATTATGCTGCTACTTAAATGCTGTGATACATAAATATAAAATACATAAAGTGCTTTCTACATATACTGTCTCATGGATGAGAGGCTAGTTCATTAGGCCTAAAAGTATGCAGCTTGCCTGCAGGGGTCTAAGGTTCCATCTCATGGATCCTATGGTCTCTCAAGCACTTCTAGGATTATGTCCTCAGCACTGAATTGGGGAATGACATATGACCCATGCATCACCAAAATAAATAAAGTATTATTTTTTATTTAAAGAGTTAAAAGTAAAATTAACACTCAGGGGTCACTCACAGTAACACTGAAGAAACATGGAGTGAAGTGATCAAATCCAGCCTCCACTGAGCAAATAACCTGTTTAACCTGTAGAGCGCTCTCTGTTTGTCTCTCTGCCTCTCTCTCTCTCTCTCTCTCTCTCTCTCTCTCTCTCTCTTTCTCTCTCTTTACTAATCCTACCTCCAAATTATTGCCACCTGCTGATGCTATATACCCAAATAAAATCTGAGATCTTATTTCTGGTCTCTGGCATATAATATTGGAATAAGTTTCGTCAACAATTGACAAAGAAGATGTAGAATGCAAGTGCTTGGTATCCCCAGCTTGACTGAAATCTCCCAAGAGTTCTTTCCAATGGTCAGACTTCCCTTATTTTCAAATAATGCTATCACTTTAACAGAAGTCAGTAGCCATTTAGTAATATAATTTGCAATGAAACTAAGACAATGGAAGAATGAAACGGGTTTAGAATGAGAATGTATTTAGTTTTCAGAAACTAATTCTGTCTTAGCCTTGTTGCTATAAGACAGGTTTCTTACAAGCCAGACATTAGACTTTAGAGTCATTTGTATGCATTTGGGAGTTCAAGTGATTAATATTAGCCTTCCTTTTCCTACTTTCTACTATGAAACTAGTCATTTTTATTATCTTATAGTCCTTAGCTTGTCTAAAATTTTCTAAAGTACTAAGTACATATTCACCAGAACCTGAAGTTTTTAAGAATTTTATGAAAATCATTCAGCAGCATTGTTTTATTAATCCCTTTTGCCATATCATGTCCTGGATTTCAGTGTTTTCTTTGTCATTGTCTAGAGAATCATTAATGCTTTTTTGACAAATTATAGTAAAGACCAATGCCAAAAGAACCAGAACCAATTTATATAATTAGTACTTATTAAGAAAAAGGTAGGCAATTCACAGATAGTAACAGAAGTTATTATCAGATTTCTCAGCATAAACTCTACTAGAAAGAGATGGTATGATGTTTAAACTATGCCAGGCTAAGATCAATCTGCCAAGAATATATCTTAGGGGACAGAGAGAGCTAGCATGGAGGTGGGGTGTTTGCCTTGGATGCAGAAGGTCTGTGGTTCGAATCCTGGCATCCCATATGGTCCCCCTGCCAGGGGTGATTTCTGAGTGTAGAGCAAGGAGTAACCCCTAAGAGCTGCTGGGTGTGATTCCACCCCCCAAGAAAAAGAATATATCTTAAAATATTCTCTTTCATATATGAGAAACAAGCAGGAATTTTATCAGATGAATAAAGGCTAAAAGAGCTCACCACTTCAAGGCTCCCTAACAAGAAATGATTAAAGGACCTCTTTTGTCTAACTGTTTTGTCTAAATATTTTGAACCACTTAAGCTCCCAGGAAGTTTCCACACATCATCCACATTTGAAAAAATTTTAATTAAATTGAACATGAGAAGAAATACATTTAAGAAGCTTTCATCAATGAAGCAGGATTTAAGTGAGATCCAATGACTTACTCAGTTTTTATTGAAAGAAGTAAATGCAGACACGAGTCATATCAGAACCAAAAATAAACATGCACAATGAAAAATGAGTACCATCAATCTGAATCAGGTCAGAAGGAAATGAGCCAAGTGGCACCATGTCCATCTGACCCAGTTGGCTGGGTAACCCTGAGGTTCTCTGAGTAACAAGTACCACTTGAAGGACACACAAATACACACAAACACACACTCACACACATACTTATGTGCATGAGTATGCACACAAAAGTCAATTTAAAAAAAAGCAGACAATGGACCAAATAAGTTTAGGAGTAGCAACATGTTCTCATGTCCACACTTTAACTTCTGATCTGGTTGGCCAAGAATCACATGTGGAGCCCTCAAGACTCCTGAACACCTCTTGGAGAACCCCTCCCCTTCAAAATAATCCTCAAAATCTCAAAATCTAGAATGTCCTAACAGAATATTACTTTTGATATTAGTTTTAATGTTACGTACTCCAAAGCTATTCAGATTTCCTTGCCAATCACTTTATAATTATATTATGTTTATCATTGTGACCATCATTTTAATAAAGTCCAAAGTGCTTACCATTACAGGATGAAATGATTAATTTAATCATCAGAATAAAGATTTAAGTAATCTAAGAGTTCCCTGTTCAGTTCTGTATTAGTTATATTGACTAGACTTGGGCTCCTCAAACTTTTTAAACAGGGGGCCAGTTCACTGTCCTTCAGGTCGTTGGAGGCCGGACTATAGTAAAAACAAAAACTACGAACAAATTCCTATGCACACTGCATATATCTTATTTTGAAGTGAAGAAACAAAATGGGAACAAATACAGTATGTGGCCCGCGGGCCGTAGTTTGAGGACCACTGGACTAGACAATACAACTTTTTTAAAAAATTAGTTTGAGGGGACGGAGAGATGGCATGAAGGTAGGGCGTTTGCCTTGCATACAGAAAGACAGTGTTTCAAATCCCAGCATCCCATATGGTCCTGAGCCTGCCAGGAATGATTTCTGAGCATAGAGCCAGGAGTGGGCCCTGAGCGCTGCTGGGTGTGATCCAAAAAAACAAAACAAAAACAAATAATTATTTGAATACAATAATTTATGTTGGTAATGCTAATATGGTTTAAAAGTCATTTAATTTTTACTCATGTTCAGAGAAAGTCATAAAATAGACTTTGACAAATACTCTATACAATCGATTTATCATTAGGCTTGACTGAAAAGAGAATCACTACTTTAGGCAAAAAAAAAAAAGTAGATTCATAAAACTGCTAACAAATATTATAGGTCAACAATTTAATTGCACAGAACTGAATGAATAAGTTTAAATAAAATCCTTTTTATTTAGAGCTTCTTTGTTGGTTCTTTTATTCTTTACTTTTTCTAGATATAGGAAACCCTCTTTTTCTAGTTAATTATGGTCTGCAGCAATTTGGAAAGTTATACTTTTTTTTTTTTTTTTGGTTTTTGGGTCACACCCGGCAGTACTCAGGGGTTACTCCTGGCTCCATGCTCAGAAATTGCTCCTGGCAGGCACGGGGGAATATATGGGGCACCGGGATTCGAACCGATGACCTTTTGCATGAAAGGCAAACGCCTTACCTCCATGCTATCTCCCGGGCCCCGGAAAGTTATACTTTTGACAACAGAATCACATTCACTCCTTCCTCTCCCCTTGTTTCCTCTAGATTTTGGGAACTTTCAGTAGATGTTTTAATGGCAACTTATTTATTTGTTTATAATAACCCAATAGAAAGTTTTCTCCTTGTAACATAAAATCAGCTTGAAACATGCTTATGTTACTGAGGGTATGATTGAATATCATATTTAAGAATGATATACTTTGAAATAATGACCTTTAAGAAAATAAGTTTGACTTAATGACTTTAATAAAGAAAACCTATCTTGGATCTGGAGCGATAGCACAGTAGTAATTCATTTATTTGCTTTGCACTCGGTCAACACAGGACAGACTCCAGTTTAAATCCTGACATTCCATATAGTCCCCTGAGCCTACCAGGAACAGTTTGGAACCATCTAGGTAAGGTGTTTTTTTGTTTTGTTTTGTTTTTGTTTCTTTGTTTTTTTTTTGGGTTACCACACTCTTGAGCACCGCCAGGTGTGATTCCAAAACAAACACAAACAAAAATCTTATTCAGATGATTCCAAACTGGTGGGTATATACTAGGGTATGTAGCCCCCTGTGAGCACCAATGAAAAGATGCCAGGAGAAGGATAAATACAGAATGATACCACTTATATGTCATATTTAGAATAATGGCAAGAAGAAATGCAATGCTTTAAATGAGATATATCAAGAACACTCTAGGCTCCAGAGTATAAGAAAGAGAAGGAAAGGAATTGAGTGGAGGAGGAGAAACACAAAAATTGAAAAAATGGAGGACAGGGACCAAGAGGTCTTAGGAGCATTGTTGGTGTTAAGAACATAACTAAATATCCAAGCCAGAATCAACAACAATGAAATCATGAGACCCAAGCTTTAATAATGAAAACTTAAATGGTCTGTTATTCTGGCAGGCTGGATATCAGGGGATGGTGGTATGGGTTGCACTTGGAGGAAAATTGGTGGAAAAAGGTTGACATTGGTGGTGTGATTAGCCCTGAAACATTGTATGTCTAAATCCCAACTATGAATAACTTTGTAATTTACAGTGGTTTCAATAAAAAATTAAAAAGTAAAAAGAAGGTTGCCTTTGGCAGACCCAGAAACTGAGGATTGTTTGGGAACTTTGAGGCATTAACCCAGATATGTAGTTATTGTAGGCCAAGTCACTGTGATGCCTTGGCATGACTTAGGAGACTTAAAAACTCAAGTTAGACCAAGGAGATAGCTGGATTAAGTAGAGCACATTATTTGTATGTATAAGATCTGGGTTTTACTCATAGCACTCATGGTTCCTCGAGCATTGCTGGAAGCACCTTCTAAGCACTGAGTCTGGAGTAGTCCATTCCCATCCGCGGTAATGCTTAATGTTGCCTAGAAATCCAAATAAACAAACACACAATCTAACAATCCTGGTGAAAGTTCCACCAAAACAAATTTTTAAAGAGCCTTTGTGATTATTTACTATTCTTGCTGCACTTATGCAAATAACAAGCAAAGTTTATTAACAATAATTCTATTCACAAACAAATATCACTGTAATTATCTGTGGTAGAAATGGAAGTGACAGTAGAGAGAAAAATAATTTCAAAGGGTAGGAGCTAGTACAGCTGTACTAGTACACATATCTAGAATGTACTAAACCTAATTCTATACCCAGCACCACATAGACAGACTCCTGTGCATTACTGTGAGGTAGCCATAGAGGTCCCAATACATCCTAGATATGACCCTAAGAACCTCCAGAGCACTGACAAGTGGTCCTACAGGTCCCCAGCACTGCAATGTCAGAGCAGCACCATCTTGGACCATAGCACTGAATTACTAGCTCATCTGGCTGACTGGCTCCCAGAGCCACTTGGAAGGTCCACAAATATGTTTCAGTAAACATCTATGTGAATATGAATTCTAGTTCTTTAATCATTTTTGAGGATTTTATTTTTTATTCTATAACCCAAACTAGATCCTGCATTCTCCTAGTGTCTCCAATATCTGAATAAGACTTTCCAAACTGGAGACTGGAGAGATGGCACAGGTCTAAGGCACTTACCTTGCACAGAGAAACCCCAGTTCTATTCCTAGCACTGCAAATAATCACCCAATATCCAAGCGAATGTTTTCACCTTATATCCCATTCTTGTCACTTGTAATTATTGAAAGTAAAAGCTGTCACTTTTTAGGATATTGCACAAACTTAACATTAATTTAAGAGAATTAATTAATTTAATTTATTTATTTAATTAAGAGAAATCATTACATAAATATCTGCATTTGGACTATGAAGCCAAAGAAGAAAATGAAATCTTGAAGCTTGCTGCAACCTGGTTGGAACTGGATGGAGGATTTCATATTAAGCAAGTAGGTCAGAGGGAGAAGGACAAATATTTAATGTTCTCATTTCTCTGTACAATACCAAATAACAAGGGAATTGAAGGTACCAAGGGATGGCAGGTCCTTGCCTTATCCTGAACTATATAAATGAGAATACCAAGGAAGGAGGGATAATGGCGGTGGGTAACAAGGATCCAAATTGGAGATAACATAAAGGCATTGGTCAAGGGTCTTGGACTTTTCAGTGATTCATCAAATCCAAAGGCTTGAACACAACTGTAAGCATGTGGGCCACACAATAAGAACATTTGAAAAGTAAGTTTTCTATGGAGCAGTTTGCTAGGCAGAGAGAGGGAAGAAACCTTAGGTCATTGGTGGAGGGACACTGACAGTTGTGGTAAGTTTGGAGCCAGAATATGGAATACATAAAACTCCCTTATCAATAATAGTTTTGTAAATCACAGTGCCTAAATATTTTTATTTTTTCTTTATTTAAACATCTTGATTACAAATATGACTGTGATTAGGTTTCAGTCATGTAAAGAACACCCCCTTTCACCCAGTGCAACATTCCCACCACCAATGTCCCAAATCTCCCTCCATCCCACCCCACCCCCACCTGTACTCTAGACAGGCTTTCCAGTTCCCTCATTCATTCACATGATTATGGTAGTTCTCTGTATAATTATTTCTATAACTGCACTCACCACTCTTTGTGGTGAGCTTCATGAAGTGAGCTGGAAGTTCCAGACCTCCTCTCATTGTCTCTGAGAATTGTAGCAAAAATGACTTTTATTTTTCTTAAAACCCATATTTTTAAAAGAGCAAGAAATTACCACAGTAGCTTGTGTATCAACAGTCTTCATATCTATTATTATTATTATTATTATTATTATTATTATATGAGCCACACAGGAGGGTTTCCAGAGACATCCAAACTACAAATCAGGAGAATCTGCTAATGCATATAGCCACCCCCACTGCACCAGCAGATGCCCAAAGACTTACTTCTAGAAACTTCAGCTGACTGTGCTCAGAATCTGAAACTGAGATTATAGTCTATTCCAATCATAAACCATTACTTTTCATTTGTTTCCAGAGAAACATCTTGTATTAAATGTTTGACTGCTTTCTTTTCTTTTTTCTTTTTCTTTTTTTTTTTTTTTTTTTTTTTTTTTTTTTTTTTTTTTTTTTTGTGGTTTTTGGGTCACACCCGGCAGCGCTCAGGGGTTACTCCTGGCTCCATGCTCAGAAATTGCTCCTGGCAGGCACGGGGGACCATATGGGGCACCAAGATTGGAACCGATGACCTTTTGCATGAAAGGCAAACGCCTTACCTCCATGCTATCTCCCGGGCCCCTGTTTGACTGCTTTCACCAAAATCCTAAACCCACCTACAGCGTCACTATCAAAAATGTGTCTTGTTGTTGGTTTGTTTTGTTTTGTTTTTTTAAGTCGGCTCATCTCTTTTTCAGGAAAAAGACGTGTTTGGTTATTTGAAGCAATCTATCCTATAACTTCAGGTCTGTGTGTAATCCCTTCTACCACGTGGTCCTCTAAATATCTCCAGAAGCAATCCCCCCCCCATCCTGAGCACAGAACCAGGAGTATCTCCTAAGCAACCCAAAACCAATAAGGAAATTGTTCCACTGTCTAGCTATCTAAAATATTGAAAGCTGGAGTACAGTCTAGGGTATTACTCAGAATTAGGAGTTTTACCAGAAATAACCTAGCTATATGAAGGTGAATAACTGTCACGTTACGTATGCATCTGTTTTTCCTTTGATGGAGGTAGATGAAAGAGAAGAGAAAAGGAAACAATATACTGCCAGATATTAGACTTGAAAGAAGTCACAAAGTAGAACTCCAATAAATTCTTCTTTGGCATAGAAAGATACCCTCCCAAGCCTCCAGAGTATCCATTAGGCCACACCTGTGACTGTCTGATCTGTCTGCCTGAAAATCAATCCCTGTTACTCTGAGTCTCAGAATCTAGGTTGAGATGAGATTTGTCTTTGATGTCCAGAAAGTGATATTAAGTGAATGTTATCAGGGTAATTCCCAGTTGCTGCAAGCGGCTTCTGTCTTGCAGCACCAGTGGGATTTCAGTGAATTCACTTCAGGGAGAATGGGTTTCCAGGGCCAGCGTATGGAAAAATATTGAAAAAATGACGACCACACACAAAGTATGGGGACTCACGTCTAATGAGCATGCGACAAGTTTAATTTTTTTGAGCAGGGGAATTTATAGGGGTAAAATTAGCCACAGGTAAAGAAAAATTATAATCACAAAGCACAGTAAAACAGTAACAATACCTAAGATATGGGTGTGACTGTAAAAATTCTAGGTTTCAAAGGAAGAGGTTACAACTCAAGTCAACTCTTTGCAACTTACTTTAAATGCAAAATTAGGATTAGAAAAAAGTAGAAAATATCTAGGAACTTGATCTTTACTGGACTGGACTCTATTGTTTTAGAGGTTAAGTAAAGGGAGGAGCCAAATCCCCCAAAATGAGTTTTCCTATTTCTAAAGGAGGGTCAATAGTCAATAGCCAGGATCTGCATTCTGATTACGCCCTTGATTACCAGAAAATGAATGCAGCTGCAAGGACATATTTGAAAAAGAGAAAAAGTATTGCCTTTGCTTTTAGGGCTGGTTATTATCCAGAAAAGGGATTCTCAAATAATCTTTGGTGCTGGAATTTCTGAGCCAAATTATTTGATAGAGGCCATAATTTTGCCTGATATTTACAAAGGAGAGAAACCAAGTAATGACCGAAAATGTAATGCCAAGTATCTTTTCCGAAATTCCTCAACCATCCATGCAGGGGGAAAAGGCGTCCACAGCAGACCTTTTGAGGAACCCCGTGGGGTAATTTCAGTTCTTCCCACCAGGAAAATCTGAGGATACTTCTGGTGGGCTGAGTTCCCCTAAAAGTGTATGTATGCGTGGCATTACACCCTTTTTTTTATTAGTCACACCTTGCAGCGCTCAGGGGCTACTGCTGGCTCTGTGCTCAAAAATTGCTCCTTGCAGACTCAGGGGACCATATGGGATGCCTGGATTCGAACCACCTTTCTTTTGAATGCAAGGCAATTCCCGGTAATATTAGAAGAGGAGTAGGAGATTTACTTACCTCAGATAAACCCCTTTTAGGGAGGCAACCATCAGACTACACCTGAGTTCTACATAATCTCCATTACCTGGGATCATCTTTGGGAACTGTGGCTCTCAGAAAAGACTAAGATCAAGTTCTTTTCAGACATAAGAATGAAAAGAATTGGCTTGATGTACCCCCTCCACCAGAGTTCAGAATCTTGTCTTCATTGTAATAATAATAATAATAATAATAATAATTAAGACAAAGTATCTAAAAAGCAAAAGTATTTATTGAAGTACTAGCATATGCCCTAGAAGTGTTTGCACACACCCTCAAGAGAGAACCTTGCATTGGGAGTTGGGAGAGAGGTTTTATTCATTTTTGCTATTGGGGAATTGTTGTTATTCTTGTTGTTTTAGTTTTGGGGCAACATCCAGTGGTGCTCAGAAGTTACACATGGCTCTGTACCCAGGAATTACTCTTAACAGTGGTTGGGGGACCATATGGGATGGTGAGGATAGAACCAAGGTAGGCCATATGAAAGACAAATGCCCTACTCTATCTATTATTGCTTTGGCCCCTGGGAAAGAGTTTTGTAGGATTAAGATAAGGGGAGAGATATTCAAAAAGGTTTGGGTGTGATTGGCAGGATTTAAGTGGTGCTACCCATGCCTCTGAGAACAGTGTGCTTGCTCATTCACCATATGTATAATTGGCACCATATTATATAACTAGAAGACATCTTTGTAATTTTATTGATTGATTGACTGACTGGTTTCTGGGCCACATCCAGCAAGGTGCTCAGGGGTCACTCATGGCAGACTCAGGGGACCATTATGCCAGGAATCAATTTGGTCCCTCCTGGGTCAGCTGCATGCAAGGCAAACACCCTGCCTCTGTGCTATCTCTCTAGTCCCTAGAAGACGTCTAAATGTCTACATATATGGTACAAGGAAAACTATTCTCCGGGCTCTGCTCTTGGCATTTGTTCCATTAGGTGACTAGAAATAGTTTTCTGTTTTCTCTTTGTCTAGATTAAAACTTGGTAACCTCAAGGCTGCCTTCTCAGTACTCTGGGCCTTTCTTTCTTCAGGCATATGAAAAAGCCCCATCTATTTCTTAGAACATGTTACCACACTGCCTTTTGATACTTTGGGGTGGAAAGATGAACGGGATGAGGAGAGCAGCTATCTACTCCAATGCAGGGGCTTTAGCTCCTCCAATGCAGGTGTGTTCTCTCATCTCCCAGGTCATGGACTGGAAAGCTGTCCCAGAGCTACTGGGAGGAGTCCAGGTGGACAAATGTTTTGGGTGCTTTCAGACCCCAAGCACCTGGCAATGGGACGATCCACTGTAGTGCTCTTCCATAGTGGGACACGTGCAGAGGAATGTTTCTTCAGGTTACTCATAGGTCCCTCTCATGTGTCACTTTTGCCATTGTTCATTTTGAGATTCTGATGCTATTGACAGGTGCCTACTGTTTTACCAGCACTGTCTGCCTCACAGAAGACTGCTTTTCTCACCAACTGAGTCTGCAGCCAGATCTTCCTCCACGCTCTGGCCCCAGTCACAGCTCTGTTGCAACTCTGCACAGAGAAGTGGGAGAGTTTAACCAGGCATGAACAGGAAGCATCCCACACAGGAAGTTTGATAGGTCACAGGATATTAGAAAGCACAGAACATTGGAACTGATCACTTTGGGCAACCAAGAATGGGCACAGGGACTCCATAAGGGAGTGTAGAAAGTGATCAGGAAGAGACCACTCTGGCTCTCAGCAATGGGAATGGTGCAAGTTGCATTCTCACTCATACATTCCCCTCCTGACATACCCACTGCATTCCTGCACAGCTACTGCTGCTTGAAACACACACACACACACACACACACACACACACACACACACACACACACACACACATGATCCCCTTTCTCCACACAAATGAACACATAGTCTGGAATCAAATTACCCTCACATTACCCATTGACATATGACCCCAGAGAATCATCTACAGAGCCCAGACTTAAGAACCTCAGAGGCCAGACTCATCAGGCCTCTGTTCTAGCTCCTCCCTCAGCGGCATCCTTGCAAGTTTCTCCACCTCAGTTTTTAAGGGAAATAATCCAGCCCTCATGGGGCTCCAAACAACTCAAGAAAATAAGGAAATAGGTGTGCCTTAGATTCAACTACCACCCAGGGGTCAAAGATAGTCATTATTTCTGGGTTCATCTCAGTAATTACTGTCAAAATGGTATCTTCTCTGGTGCAGAGAAAGGGATAGAGCAAATAGGTGATGACCTGAGATACTTCCTGCCCAGGGTCTCTGTGACCCAGTCTCAGAGGATAAGCAGCTTTGGATCTTGGCAGTCATAAGCGAGTGCCTGTGCCAACTTTACAGGGCTGAGACTATTGAGAGAGAGAAAGCATGAGAAGCATAAAGGCCATATCTCCATCCAGATGGAAGATCACAGCAGAGTCCTTCCTGAGTTAGGGCCAGGATTTCTCCTTCCCAAACCTCTCAGACTCTAGTACTATTCTTCCCATGCCTTTCTAATCCATAAATTAGAACACATGAGAAGCCAGATCTTGAGCCTAGAGATATATGTGCTCTTACTCCATTAGTTAGCAGAGAAGGATCTCATACTCATCAAGCAGCTCTACATGGTGGCATTCCCAAAAGTCCTCTGATATTCTTTCTGATTCAGGCACCTCATCTCCATTGTTCCTGGAAGCACCTCTATAAAGTCACCTTCACTAGAGCACCACTCCCAGTGCATGGGGTGATGATGAATCAGATGCTAATGACAAGAACATCACACTATCAGTGGACAGGTAGAAGATACACCAAGGAATCATACTTGGCAATCCTTGACATTGGTCTGTAACTATGGAGTTTTGCTGGGGAAATTCCCTAGTCTATAAATATTTTTATTTTAGGTAGTTTTTTCATGACCAGGTAGGGCAGTTTCTTGCATGCAGATGACCTAGGTTTGATCCTTGGCATCTCATTTGGTCCCTGAGCACCTCTAAGAATAATTTCTGCATCAACATGTGTGACCCAAAGCTCATACAAAAAATAAATTGGTAGTTTTCCCTTATATCTGTCACATTCCAAACATACACATATACAAAGTTAAATGAAAAAAAATATATTCAATGGTGATGGGAATGCTGCACTGGTGAAGGGGGTTGTTCTTTACATGACTGAAAACCAACTACAATTGTATTTATAATCAAGGTGTTTAAATAAAGATATTAATTAAATATATGTCAATAAAGAGACAAATATTGAAAGTTGGACTAGTTTTTTTGTTTGCTTGTTTGTGGGCCCAACCCAGTGGTGCTCAGGGCTTTCTCGTGACTCTGCACACAGGAATCTCTAGCTGGGATGATGGGGCCACATGGCATACCTGGAATTGAACTCAGGTCAGCCATGTGCAAGACCAATGTCCTATACACTGTACTGTATCTCCAGCCCCAATTGCTCTATTCTTATGTATTGAATGGTAAGAACAGGTGTTAATCATGACTCAAAAATCACAGCTTCAAAGGTTCTCTGTGTCACTTGACTGAGATGAGTTTCTGATACATTATAGCTCTATAATCATTTCTCGAGATTAGAAGATTAAAGATTTGAGAAGTTTGTGCTCACTATTTGTTGAATGAATGAGTGAACTCTTTAATATACTTAATAATAAGTACGCATTTCCATGGCATAGCCCTCAAAGGGATGAAGTAGGATGGACCCTACTCCCCTTCTAAACTACAAGCTTCCCAAGGACAAGAGTCCCAACTACTCAAGATAGCGATGCCCAGGGAAAGGTCCTGAGCAAGAGACCAATGGGTCTAGGGCTTTATTCTCAACAGAGCTACTTCCCAGAGCATTGTCTTAGTGACTTCAGGTGCAGGTGGATGCCATTCTTGGAACGCAGAACCAGCTGGGGAATCTGCATGGGGAGTCGAGAGGGATCCAAAGAAAACTCAAAACGGAGCAAGCAGAGAGCCGTGACCACCTTCGTCTCATTCATGGCAAACTGCTGTCCAATGCAGTTCCTACAGTAAGCAACACAAAGACAAGAGCCCTGGTGTTGGTGAAATAAAAGCCAGCAAGATTTAGTAACTATTTCTTGTTGATCCATGGTTTAACCAGGGCTTAATGTACAGATCATAGAAATGAAGCAAGGACCCCAGATCAAATAGCTTCATATTGGGAATTTTTATGTGGGGACTTCACATGGAACCACAAACCCACCCCAACATCTGCCTGTGAGAATATAGTAAAGGCAAGATGGATATTCCCCAAACATACCCTCCAGTAGGATCATGTGGCCCCTTCTGAGTACCCAGAGTGAGAACTCACCTTTTCCTCATCTATCATAACCCAATCCTAATGGTCTGGAATATTGGACCTCTCCTTACCTGGGCCCTGCAGAGAATGGGATGAAAGCAAAGGGGTGGCGTCCAGACACGTTCTCAGGGGAAAAGCGCTGGGGATCAAAGACCTGGGGGTGGGAGGATAGATCTTGCTTACACACCTGCCAGGCACTAAGTAGGGTAACCCCTCTCACCTTCCACCCCATTCAACCACGAATCTTAGAGCTGGGGTACCTCAGGATCAGACCACACAGCACTGTTCCTGTGGAGGGCGTAGATGTGCAGAGACACCAGACTACCTGTGGGCAGAGAGAGGCTCATGATTAGGCAGCTCAGGGACCATCCTGCCCCCGCTTCACAGGGCCTAATTGAACAATGTCCCTGTCAGAAACAGATTGTATGCCTCCTTCAACACAGTGAAACCTTTCAGGGGTCATGGCCCCTTTTTTCCTATAACTCCAGAGCTAGACCATCCCATGACTGAGACAGGAGTGAACTGTGCAATGGAGAGAAGAGAACCTGTGCACCACTGGAAATGAAAACACAAAGAGACCTGGGAATCTTCAAGTCTATAATTTTCAAGCAAGTTATTCCTGTCAATAGTCACACTCATTTTTTTCCTTCAGGCAAAACATTCAAGTTTTATTTTAAATATTGGCCCTTTTCCCCAGTAGGTAACAGAGGCTGCATTGGGTCACATTCTTTTTTCTCTGTCCTTTTTAATTTTTAAATTTCTGTTTATGGAAACACCATGATTTTTACAGTTGTTCCTAAGACAGTTATTTAAGGCACACACTGTTTCAATTCCACCACCAATACAAACTCCCCTTCATCAATGTCCCCTTCAAACCCCCAGCCTGTCACTCTGGCAGGTGCATAACATATTTACTTCATATCACTTGAGTCACACTCATTTTCCATCTACTCACTGTGTGCCAAATACAGAATACTCTTCACAAAGCTGTCACCCAGAGATCTCTAGGTTGTATGCCACACATGTTCACATATAACGTGAATGAAGCCTTAAGAAGCTGCACAGTGGTACATGACAACCCCTGATCATTGTCTCCCTCATCTTAACTATATCTTATAAATTCTGTACTTTTTAAATCCAAATTTATAGAAGTTAGAGGGCTAGCTACAGAGGGCTGGATCCAAAACATTGTAGCTTTTGAATCTGAACCCAGGCTAAACACCAAACCTGGCTTCTTCCATATTAGTGCAAAGATTTGGGCAAAGGTACAAAGAATGTCAGAGAAGTATCCATAAGGACTTAGGTTGCATCCCCCTAGCCATACTCCCATCTCACCTGCAGGCAGAGAGCGGCCATCCACGAAGCTGACGGGCTTGTTGAGCTGGCGGTACACCTGGGGCACAGGCGGGTAGAGGCGGAAACTCTCCTTGATGCACATGGTCAGGTATGTCATCTTGCTCAGATCATCCCTGCCAGCAACACAACCAGGTTTTTCTAGGGCTGGGGAACAACGGAAGGCATGCCAGAACCCCAACTTCCCTCTTTCAGTCAAAGGCATCACACTGCCTGTGCCCATCCACACTAGATATGGGGCAGCTGCTGCAATTCTGCCGCTGTGCCCTCACTCTATCCATCCTGTCCACCTCATTGCAGACAGGGAAGACATAGAACCCTAAATGTGTGCATGAATGTGTCCCTCACCATCAAAATTGGGGATGCTCTGTCTCTCAGACCCCATATAGCCCTTATAGGAGAACCTGTTAGGTGCTTCCTGTAGAAGACTCATTTTCCCTCATGGAACTGGAATAATAAGACACAGACAATATTTGTGTTTGGTTGAATAAAGTCATATTTGCATAAACAGTGACAAACTCAAGTTATACCAGTATGGATATATACTTCCAAAGTGTTCCTATTTCTACCAAAAAGTTCAGCTAGTGACACTCTGTAGATTCAGAACAGTCTTGGCATTTGCAGGGGGCACTGGGGTTCGAACTTTGAGACAGAGACTTTTCCAGGCAAGAACTAAGTCATTTTCCAGGTCCCAGTCACTCAGGCTTGAATTACTTTCACTCTTTGCTTCATCTGATAAAGTCACTATCTCTAAGAGGGGGCAGAGATGTCACTTTCAGAACACTTGAGCTTGAAGAGGTTTAGAGATAAACTCTGCAGATACAAAGGAGAGGTCACCTCTACCGCTTTGATATCACTCTCTTGAACTCAGTAAGAATCTCCTCAGGAAGTCAGCTTGGGGCCTGAGCCTGGGTCACCTCTCTTCTAGTCAAGTAAAAGTCTCTTTCAGTTAAAATCTCATTCATGTGCTGCCTGTCTCTCTGTGACCTCTATCCTGAGAGCATAAGGATTCAGGTCTGGGGTCTGGAACAAAATTCTAAGTACTGTGTAACACTTCATTATCCAAACCCCAGAGTGTATCCTTATTTTTCAGTTGTGCTTTGCTATATTATAAATGAATGTCCTTTAAGTTGCCTCAATTTCCACATGAAATGAAATAAACAAAATAAATAACTAAAAATTTGGACCAGAGAGATAGAGCACCAGGCAGGGAGCCTGTTTTGTAAGTGGCTAACCCAGGTTAGATCCCTGGCACACATATGTGGAGTAAGGCCTGAGAATTGCTGGGTATGTAATAATACAACAACAAAAACACAGAAACAACAACAGCAACTGTAAGGACCAAGATTCTCCCCCTGGGTCCATGATGGCTATGATGAGGAAGTTTGGTTTGGGATGAGCCCAACCCTAGTGGAGTATGCTTTTCCACTCCTAGCTGAAGGCAGAAAGAGAGTTGGCTCAAAAATAAGAACAGAGTTGGTGGATCCAGAGAGATAGCACAGCAGTGTTTGCCTTGCAAGCAGCTGATCCAGGATCTAAGGTGGTTGCTTTGAATCCCGGTGTCCCATATGGTCCCCCGTGCCTGCCAGGAGTTATTTCTGAGCATATAGCTAGGAGTAACCCCTGAGCACCGCCAGGTGTGGTCCAAAAAACAAACAAAAAAAATCTGTTCCTGAAAGAACAGAGTTGGTGCCCTCCAGGAATGCAGAACTGTGGTTGAGCTAGTTTGGAATGTTCTATCTTAAAAGGTTCCCTTAACAGTCAAAATTTGAGTCAGAGTAACCTTTGACAGCCAAGGTTTAAATCAGATTAACCCTTGACAGCTAAGGTTTGAATCAGAGTGTCCCTAGACAGACAGGGTTCTAATTAGTGTGCCTAAACAATCGGGGTTGAGTCAGAAAAATCAGTGATCACCTACAATAAAATGATTGTACTGTTATTGCTTGTGATTTCTTTTTTTTTTTGGTCACACCCGGCAGCGCTCAGGGGTTACTCCTGGCTCCATGCTCAGAAATTGCTCCTGGCAGGCACGGGGGACCATATGGGGCACCGGGATTCGAACCGATGACCTTTTACATGAAAGGCAAACGTCTTACCTCCATGCTATCTCCCAGGCCCCTGCTTGTGATTTCTATATAAACTGCTTGAAGATTTGATTGGGGTTCTTGCCAAGACTCCCTTAGCTAGATGAGGCTCAGACCTTGGTTAACCATATAAACTCCATTTAGCACCTTGCATTATCAGAGGTGGTCTTTGACTCTCAGCATAGACATGGGTATCAACTCAAACCCTAACAAATGGGGGCTTGTTCAGGATTGATTCCCTCTAGGCCTAGGATAAGGCCAACCCTAATATAGGGAGGATTGGAACCAAAAGACTTGCAGGCAGTCAGGGACAATCTTTGGACAATACTGAGAGTTTGCAGGACAATCTGCATGTCAGGACTGGACTTAGTGCCATAGGACCTGACTGAGGGGTGCAGGACAATCTGTGCCAACAGTGGAACAGGGTGTGAGCCTAACAGACTTGCTTGATAATTCCCCCAGTAGAGTGCTCGGGGACACCCCTGTACTCTTTGCACTCCCTTGGAAGGGTGAACTCAGAAGGGGAGAAAAGTAAAAGGGTAATCATGTGTATGTCTAAACTCTGTTTGTCTACCCCCTGTTACATTCTGTGTTCTGTGTTCTACTTGTATGTGTTGGCTTGTTATGTCTCTGAACCTGACACCGCAGCAGCTGAGGGGAGCACCATTGAGGCTGGTAAGCAAGAAGCGGAGACCTGCCAGAGCTGGAGGGTGCTTGTGAGGAGAGTGTGCCCACCAACAACCTGCATTCTTTCCTTCCTTGAGTGCGAGGGTGTCCCTGTTGGTGCTGTAGGAGCAGGCGGCATTGAGGAAAGCAGGAAAGACACTCCAGAATTGGGGCTGGGCTGTTCTTGGGAGATCCCACATCCAAAAAAGCATGAGACCTCGCCCCTTCTCCACTTCCTAAGCAAGTTGCTACAAGAGTTTCCAAAGGAACACAAAGGGCGAGAGGGGTGGCACAAAGCCAGACAGTTTGAGCAGCAGATGATGAGGGTTAAAGGTGGTGGTGTTAACCTAGCTCCTTTCAACTGTGGGTTAAATTAGACCAATTTGCTGATTAAACCAGAAAAGGGGTATCTGGGTGGTAAAAAGTAAGTATTAAGACATTGGGAATTAGGAAACTTTTTAAGTTCAGGCCGGTAATAGTTAAAATGTGCCAGAGAAAACAACTAAATATTTTAACTCTCTGCCTTTCAGTTGTACTCACGTTATTTCCCAACCTGAAATGCCTTGGTCTCTCCCTTTGCCTATCTCACTTCACCCCTTCTTAATGGGGAGAGGGAAGGAAATGGAGGTCAGGAAATGTTTAAGAGCTACTCTACAAAGAAATAAACTATATAGGGGCCTAAGAGATAGCACAATACGGCATAGATAGATAGCAAGGGCATTTGCCTTGCATGTGGCTGATCTAGGACAGATCCACGTTTGATTCCCTGCATCCCATATGGTCCCCAGAGCCTGCCAGGAGCGATTTCTGAGCACAGAGTCAGGAGTAACCCCTGAGCACCACCATGTGTGGCCCAAAAAGACAAAAACAAAATCTTCTGAGTTCAACATAGGGTCATTCGATCTTACTTCTGTTTTGTGATTTTTTTTTTCCCTCCGATGTTTTTGTTACATGGATTTGTCTCTTGAAAAATCCCCACCCAAGGAAATGTAAACTGGTTTAGTCTCTACAAAAGTCTCTCAAAAAGATTAAAAATGAAATTGTCACAGAAATCAGCAGTGGCTAGTGTAGGTATTTATCCAAGAACACAAAAATGCTAATTTTAAAAAACATTATGCACACTTATGTTCACTGTACCTCTATTCACAGTGACCAAACCTGTCACACCCCAAGTACCCAATAAAAGAAGAGTAGATAAAGATGTGTTATATGCAATGCACTCTACTTAACTACTAAAATAATTTATTTTTAAAACTTGCCCCATTTGACAATATTGATGGAAACTAAGTGAAGAATATAGGAAAAAGAACTATCAGATTATCTCACTCATGCAGATTATAAAAAAAAAGCAGCAAGGAAACAGGCAGAAGCAAACAAAACAAAACAAAACAAAAAAACAAAAAAAACAAAACCCTAAGTTCTAACTGGAGAATTGAACTTACCAAAGAGGAAGGAGATGAAAGCAAAATGGTAGTGGTGGGCAGGGGGGTCCTATAGAGGAGGGTCACTGGGGGTGTGGTGTTTGAGGTATGATAGCAAGTGTCTGATGAGGTGTGAGTCTCTAAAACATATATTACAGTCAAACATTGTCACAGTAGGAAATAGAAACCCCCTTGAGAACTTTTTATATTTATTTTTATATTTTTATATTTAATTAAAAGCATTAAGACTCCTGGTCCAAGGAGCTAGCTCAAAGAACTGAGTCATGAATAGCCTTTAGCACCATCAGATGTGACACTTGTCAGTAAAAACCGAACTCAGAATGAAAGATAAAAAAAATTTTGTAGTGTATGCTATGCATGCAGGAGCCCTAGGCACTTTCAGTAGTGACCCCTGAGCACTAAGGCAGGAGTAGCCCCTAAGTACACCCAGATGTGATCCACCCTCACAAAAATTAAAGATTCCCTCAAGGGGTGGCAAATTGGCTCTTCCTTCTCTCCCTACATCAAAAATGTGATTGAACACCCAGAGACCAACAATAATGATAATTAAGGAGCCAAAGAGGTAAGACAACAAGTAAAGAGTTTGACTTGCATGCAGGCCAATCCAGATTGGATCCCCATATGGTCCCCCAAGTCCACCAGGAGTGATTCCTAAGCACAGAACCAGGAGTACATCCTGAGTGCCACCAGTTACGGTGCAAAAAAGTTACAAAGACTGCAAATTTCAGATCCCAGATCATTAGCCCTCCATGAATTTTGAACTTCTCCAATGGGTTCTTGCTGTGTGATGCTGGAGGTTACACAAGCTTCAGAAATTGGTGATGTGTAAGACACAGTCAGAGTTCACCCTCAGCCTGTGTCATGTTCATGAGAGCCAGCTGTGCCACCAAACAGAGCATTGGGAAATTCTGGAGGGCTATATTTGCCCTTCCAAAAGGTGATGGGCATCCTTAAGAACAGGCAAAAGATTCAAGGCTGAAATGCAGGGCCTTGTGACAGGCACAGAACTTTGCTAAAAGCAGGCAGCCTTGAGAACAAATGTAAACATTTAAGATTCAAGGCTTGTAAGGCACATAAGAGCAACAAACAGAGAAATATGCTAAAAGCAGGCAGTCCTGAGAAATAAATATAAACATTTAAGATTTAAGGCTTGTACAAAGAAGGTACAGAATTTTGGTCCTGGGAAACTGAGTCTAAATTATGAGGTCCCTGTTATCTGTACATTCTGGCCTGCCTGAGATCGGTTCCATTATCAGTGCACCCGGGCCTGATGAAGATGGATCCCATTATCTGTACATTCCATCCTACTTACTGATGGGTCCTGTTATCTAGACTATATGGCCTGTTCTATGCATCTATTTCCTATCGACATATTTATGAGCAGAACTGTGCCCACAAAAAGTATATAAGCCTGGCGTTGAGTTTCAATAAAAGGAATTGGATTCGAATTTGGCTGGAATCCTTTTCCCACTTTTGTCTGTCTCGGTGTCTGTCTTTGTCTGTGTGTTTGCGCGATCTCCCTCCTAGAAAAAATAACCATGTCTTAATTGGTGTCTCTGCAGGCTGGGGCACCAACAAGAAAGGACCTTTTGTTCCAGTCCACCCTTGCCCAACTCTGCTCTTTCCTAATTACCACCTTTCTCCCTTTACACATCTGCCCTCTAGGCAAGCAGGCAGATACTACCAGCAGAGGGCATCCAAACACAAGAAATTTTTTACCCCATTCCCATCTGAAAACTTTCCTCATGTGAGAACGGCTCAGGAGTATCCCTGCACATAAAGCCCCCAAAAGCCACAGCTCTGGAAGAAACAGGACAGATGCTTCATACATAGCTTCCAGGAATATCTCTGCCAGCATGGCAAGATAATTCCTGGAGCTAACAGGGAAGACCCAGCTCCCAGCAGTCTCACCACTGTATGGAATCCCGGTCTCCAAGGATTTCTTGGATCTCCTCCCGACAACGACTCTGGTGCTCAGGGTATTTGGCCATGCAGTAGAGAAACCAGGAGATGCCACTAGTTGTGGTGTCATGGCCTTCAAACATGAATGTGTCCACTTCAGCCCGGATATCTGTGTCTGAGAGCTTGGACCCATTTTCATCCTAGGTAAAGGAATGTTTGAGGACAGGGGACATTTGAGGTAGGTACAAAAGACTCACAGTAGGGTTCCCAATGCAGATTCAAGGGCAAGAGGAAAGGCATTTTTTATCAGACAGAATCAAAGCCTTCCCCAGGCTCTGCCTGTTCTCCCAAGCCCAGTGCTCATACCTCCTACTCCAGGACACCTGGCCTGATCCCTCTGACTAAGTGACCTGCAACCTTTACCCAGAAAGCAATTGTCAGTTCTGGTCACTTGGCACACAGAATGCTACCTGACATAAGAAAATCTATACATTCTTTATCAGAATCAACTAGACTATAAAAGCATGAAGGGTATGGCTCCACTTTCTCGATTTTTTGTATCCCTAAGTTATGGCACTAACAGAGAAGCTAAGCTCCTGAAGAAGAGAGGCAGAAGAGTAAGGGAGAGAGGGTGGAGTTAGTGAGGAAATAAATTAATATGATCTGAGATTCTAAGGGGATGGAGGTGCCAAACTATTCAGCCTTCTGAATCTGGGGTTTTTCTCAGCTTAGCTATTGGCTTTATCTCTTCCCCGGTGTCAGTCCTATGCTCCACACACACACCCTCAGCCTTTGCTTGTCTATGTTACAGAACAAGGAACAGATCATAATCTTGAAGAAGGAAGAAGGTCGTGATCTGTCCTTTCTACAGCATCTTTAGCTCTGTCCCAGGAGAACAATGAAAAGAGGTGACCAGGACCAGGAGCTTACCTTAACCCCCAGGAGAATGTCCAGAAAGTCCAGGTGTCTGCGGTTCTGCACCTTCTGTAACACTTTCTCATCTTTCAGGGCTGCCTTCCTCTCCTTGATGACATGATCTGGAGCAGAAATATAAGAAGTCTATTCCTGGGAGCCCATCCTCTGCTCCCAACATCCCAGGAGCAGATTGGAGCCAGGATAGAGGGGGACAGAGAAATCCTACCTGTATGGTCATGTGCCACTTTGCAGGCATGCAGGAAGCGGCGCCCATGTGGGGTGAGCCTGTAGATGAAGTCGTTGTGGTACTGGAAGGACTCGATGCGCTGCTGCACCATCAGTGTAAGGTCACTGACTGCCAAGTAGTATGCGTTGTCCCTGCATGGCCAGAGGAAGAAATGATACTTGGACAACTGCAGATCCTGGAGAAGCTCAAAACTAGGAGCACAACTCCAGTGCTTCTGCCCTTCCATTCCCCACCACAAAACCCAGACTCTATCTCCTGCCACAGATAAGACCCATCTCCTCACTCAGCCCAGGCATCCTGGGACAAGACCCAATCTCCTCCTGGACCAGGTTAGCTTCTGCAAACCTCCCCCATAGCCACCCATGGGCTAGTGTGGTCAGCCCCTGGGGTCCTGACCTCTGATTCAAGCCACCGGCTCCTTTGCCAAAGGTACATTTCATGAGTGTGTCCAGCGCCATGAGGCCCACGTCACTGAAGATGTCAAGGCTCTTGTCTTCACAAGCTTTTTTCTCCCACTTGTCCTAGAACCCCGGAGTAAAAGGTCATGTAGAGGTTCATCCAGGCTGGGGGCTCCACCTGTACTTCTGATATCTCTAGATTGTTTCCCCACCACACATTCCAGTCTCTATTCAGGCCTCCAACCTTGCTGGAATATGTGGCTGGGTCTTGGGTATCAGAGGCAGGGACCTTGCAAGCAAGAATCCCCCCAGGCAGCCTGAGCACCCTGGGTGTCAGCTGGCTTGCCTGAGGTTGTTCAGGAGAGTCCTGAAAGGCAGAATAACCTCTGAGGACTCCAGCTTTGAGATGGGAGCCTGATTCCTGCTGTGTTTGTCATAGATTTTTGGGCAATTAGGCTGCCCATGTGCTTTCCAGATGTGAAAGATCTTCCTCATGTTCTCAGTTCACAAATGTGCTGCTGTGGGGCACTATAAAGGTGGTAGAAAGTTTGAGAGTGGGTATCCCCTTAAAGACAAAGTTCAGGGCTACCTAAGCTCCTGAACCCCTTCATCTTGCTCTGTCAGTACCTAGTTCCAAGCATGCATTGCAGAATGCAGTGGTCTTGGGACAGAAGTCCTCCCCAGGGCAAGGCATGGTGGAAAGGGACTGCAAGTCTGCTGCAACATCCAGGAGCCTGGCCCAGAGAACTCACCAACATGATGTTTGTGGACTCAGCAAAAATAGTCACATAGGGTTTTAGCACATCGTAATGGAAGCCAGGTGTGAGCAGCTTTCGGTGCTCATACCATTTTGGCCCCTGGAGGACCAGTAGTCCTTTCCCTGGAGAAGGAAAGGAGAAAGAGGTTCACCCAATCCTATCCCATCCTGGCAGCTTGGAGCCAAGCAATTCCCCTGCCCCACACCCTCTCTACCTATCTCCAAAGCCCAATGCCAGTTTGCCTTTCAGGGCACCCACAGCCCTGGCCCTGCCACCTCAACTTTCTTTAGACCCATGCTCTGGTCATTACCTCCAATAAAATCTCCAAGAATAACTGAGTCTCATCCACCAGAAATAGACCCTCACCTCACACACCTTGTGTGGGAACAATGAGGCAGCCAGGCCAGAAAATATGACTGAGCACTGCCATACCATGACAAAAGGTGTTCTTCTGCCTCCTCTCTCTCCCCATAAGGCCCAAGCAATTGAATTGATGAGATAGTTGAGGAGAACATGGCAGGGAGGTCAGGTCAGGGGAAGATCATGGTCAACCAGCTGGGCTTGGAAGAGCTGGAGGATAGGGCTCACTCACCAATCCACTGCAGCAAGAAATCATACACATCTGGGGCCTTAGGATCTGCAAGAGAAAGAGGCTTGGCTTTCACAGGCATCAAGAGATTCCCCATTGAGGCTGACAGTGGGGAACCAGAACTATCCTGGGCTTGCAGATTCCTCTACTTGCTGCCCTGAACTCTTGCTGTCCTGGGAACACTCACCCCCTCGGCTGTACACAGCTTTGGCATAGTCAGGCTCATAGATGTTCAGGACGCCCAGGAACTGCCCAAACCAGAGTGGGTGAGCGTAGGGGAACTGGTTAGCCCAGGACACAACCGTATCCAATCCTCCTTCCTTCTTTATCTGAAATGAAGGAAAAAAAAAACATGAAATTCAGGAACTCCAACTCAAGCCATGCCACATGGGTAAACAAGGGAGGGAGGATACATCCAAGTAGAACCTGGGAGATAGATCCCTCTAACATACATAACTTCCTCTAACAACCATCATTGATCCTAACTACCCCTAAATTCTGCCTTCTCTTTGCCTTTGCACCCCTTTTAATCTGAGCCCCTTTTATAGATCTGAGGGAGCTCCATGCCCCAATCTACAGCTGCCAGATTTTTTCTTTTTTATTTTTAAAGAGAAATTTAATGTTTCTTGTAGCAAAGGTACCATAGTTAAATAAATAGCCTTAGTTTGTATTTCTTTGGGTGTCCATAGGTACTTACCCTCACCAGAAAACTGTCCCAGATCCTTCGCTTCTTTCCTAATGCCACTATTAGTCTGCCTCTTGCTTTCGGTTGCAGACACACTTTTTTCATTAGATAAGTCACTGCAGCTTGTTATGAAGCCAGGGGATCCCTTTCATTGCACCCTGTTGTCACTAAGCACAGTTCTGTTAAGTACCTATCATATGCAGAACCCTGGCCATTTTGGAAGGGTTTGGAGAGATGGTTATAGTCTTTCACTCCACAAGGAAGGCTGATTAGAATCTATGCAATTGACCAGAATAATTAAATATTGTCAAGTGGCCAGGAGTAACTATGATGGGGCTGCAAGATAAACTAAGGGGAGACCTACTTTGGGGATCAATGAGGGAGCTTTGACTGGAAATGCCCTTCAAGGTGAGCCATAAGGGTGAGGAAAAGATGACAGCGTGAGAAGGATGGATGGAATGGATGAACAACAGACACTCTTGGAAACAGCCTGGGAAAGGGACGGTCTCCCAAGAGCTGTGTTGTCTCTGTGTGATGTGGTGGTGACTGTGTGGTGGCTTTGGCCATGGGGCTTTTGGGGACCCAAGAGGGGCATATATGTTCTTCCAGAGGTAGGGGGATTCTATTCATATACATATTCACTCCCCCCTCCAAATGCTTGATGTAAATGCAGTTATAGAATCAAGACTTTTCATGGGACAACAGCAGTGTCGCAAGCAGTAAGGCATCTGCCTTGCGCTTGCTAGCCTAGGACAGACCACGGTTCTATCCCCCAGGGTCCCATGTGGTCCCCTAAGCCAGGATCGATTTCTGATCACATAGCCAGGAATAACCCCTGAGAGTCACTGGGTGTGGCAAAAAAAAAAAAACTAAACTAAACTAAAAATAGATTTTTCAAATCTGCCCCTTTTTTCTTATTTTTTTCCCTTTTCTTTCTTCCCTGGAGATGGCAACTAAATATCTCAAAATTGTTAACAACTACACAGTACTTAGTGACATGCCCTACTAACTGTTCATATTCCTCCTCTTGAAAGAGTCTTTGTTTTATCTTGAGGTCACATCTGGCAGTGCTCAGGATTATACATGGGGAGGTTTAGGGAACCATATACAGTACGAGAGATTGAACATGGGTCAGGCTTGTGCAAGGCAAGTTCCTCCTTGCTGTACTATCTCATAGGTCCTCTGGATGAAATCTTTCAAAGCTATGCTCAGACCCTTCTTCATTCTGTCCAGGGGCCTCAGAACAGCCTGGACTCTGCTGCTAACCTTTTGCACACTTGCTGACTGCTAGCTCTGCTCCTAAATCTCGAGCTCCTGCCTTTTAGACCCTCACAGCTCTCAGAAGCTCTTGTGGGGCTCAGGGCTGTGAGTTGCCTGAACTGAAAGACGTTGTGGCTGGAGAATTCCCACCAGGCCACAGCCACGCAACCTGATAGTCTTAGTAGAAGGTTGATTGCCATAATCCCATTCCTCTTTGAATTTTTCTTATTAGTGCCAAGAATTAAACCTTATATGTGCAAAACATGAGCAGCACTGAGCTACATCCCTGACCCAATTATTCTATTCTTCTTTGGAGAGACTCCAATTAGTGCTCAGTGCTCAGAAAGCCCAGGAACCACTCCCAGTAATTCTTGGGCAGTTGGGTGAGATGGTTAAATGCTAATGCCTGAAGAGGCTGTGATACTTGGGCTTTGTGGTACTGGGAACCACCAAGGCCTCCTGGCAGTGCTTGGGGTCCTCCAAATATATGCCTGGTAATATTCTGAGGGGCATGTTGCACTGGGTATTGAACAAGGCCACACATATAAAGTATGTACTATTCGTTGAGATGTGCAAACTTGGGTCCGTTGCTTCAATTCCGTGGATCATCCTCCTTTATGTCTAAATCAGGAAGAATAAGGCCCCTTTATAACATTGTTTTTCCATCAAAGAACCCACATACACACACAGGTCGTGTTATTAGAACTTTTGTGACTTTAGTTGATTTTATGTTTTATTTAGCTGAGGACCTGGCTTTGTATTCTGCACTGGGAAAGCCCTCAAATAATAGCTTCCCTACATCCCAATCAAGCCTGCCTCTCACCCATTCAGCCAAGTCCTCCTGCTGCCTGTTCTACCACATCTTAGCTCCAAAGTCCCCAAACTGCAATAGGGAATGTGAGCCAAGATACTTTTACCTAAAGATAAAGACTTAAGCAACCACTGATCCTGTCCCACAGAAACAGATCAAGGGTTACACTCTCCAATTCTTTTCCCCAGAAAACCTGATGACTAGCGGCAATCAAGCTGCCAAATCACACAGGCAGTTTAAGTAGAAATGAGCTCTGAGCTCTCACTGGTAGCAGTATCTGGACTAGAGAAAACAAAGAATGAATAAATTGCCCTAAAGTCCTCCAAGATTTGGGCTGCCCCAGTATGGTAGCCCTTGGCATGGGCATGACCCTTGTGGGGATGAAGAGACAGAAGTTGATATAGGATTTGAGTAGGGGGAAGAGAATCTAAATCAAGGGCACCTCCAAGCAGGGTAGAGTTCACTCTCTGACACTACAGACTGCTCAGGTGGATGGAGCAGGATTCTCCAGCAGTGTGCTTTATCTGGACAAGCTGCCCAAACACCTAGATCCATCAACAAAGACTATGCCAAGAGTAACCTGATGATCAGTCTGAATCTCAGAATTAAGATGACCTCCTGTCAAGTTCCTGGGCTTATTCCATTTCCGCCTTCATCTACACCTTTCATCAAGCACTCCCGCTGATAACACTGCATGTTCCCTGACACTCCTGTTTTTGAAAGCAGAATTTTCCTACTCCTCTGCTCAAGGCACCTCACTTTGTGGGGCCTTTCTCAGAACTATGAGCCCTTTAGCTACATGCTACTTCATATTTTACCTGCTCCCATTCTTGCCCCTTATAATCCCTTAAACTAATAGCATTAATTAAGTATTTAAAATGTTGATCCTCAGAAAGTTCTCCCAAATAGGTGCAATCATCATCTACACTTTAGAAGAGAAGCAGTTCAATTCCCTGGTTAGTCAACAATGGGCTGGGGTTCAACACACACACACACACACACACACACACACACACACACACACATCACCTATCTCTTTTTTTAAAACTTTATTGATTGATTGATTCCCTTGATTCAATCAATCAATCAATCAATAAATAAAGTTTATAAAAAAGAGATAGATTGGTTGTTGGGCCACACCCAGTGATTCAGGGGTTACTCAGAAATCACCCCTGGCAGACTGGGATAATATGGGTGCCAGAAATCGAACCAGGTCCCTACCAGGTGGGTAACATGCAAGGCAAATGCCCTACTACCTTGTTATCTCTCCAACCCATCACTTATCTCTTGGCCTCTGCAAGTGCCTGGAGCTCACACAGGAACATGAAACATGCTCTAGGGGTGATAAATCAGGTGCTAAAAGAAGGGAATGAGTGATGAAAATGAAAAACAAGGGAAACAAAAAAAAAAAGATGAGAGAACACAAAGGTCTTTGGTTTATCCAAACATTGGCACAAGCTCCCAATCTCATAAAAAAAAAAACAATCCAAAATATTGCTCAACTCAGGGAGGTCAAGAGGAGGTCAAACATTAGGGGTCACTTGACACTTCCCATGTGGTAAACAGCAATAGAGACTTCTATGTGTTTCCCTTTAGGCCCAAGCATGTACTCTGGTTGGTTTCCAGATTTGTCACTAGTTCCCACATCTTCTCACTACACATAGAAATTTGGCAGGGAACTGATATGTATATAATGAGTATTTCCTCACTCTACGTGAGGAAATAATATAGGAGTAAATACATAGAGTGAGGAAATAATACAGGAGTAAATATTTAGTTTGCCTCACGAACCTAACATAGAACTTGTATTCATACCCATTTTAACTATGAGAAAACTGAGGTTCAGGAATGTGTGTGCACTTGCCATATTTTGTGGATTAGTATGCTCTCCCTCAAGTGAGAGCACACTGAATCTGTTGAAGCTGCTTATTCCACAGTAGCGGCTGTTCACCGAGAAGTCTTAGAGAGTAGCCCTCTTGTTAAGGCATGTCAAGAGCTAAACCAACTCATCCTCCCTGTAAATCCCCAATCACAA
>PVKC010007157.1:0-29925 GCA_004027635.1 Crocidura indochinensis
CTTATGCCTTTGGAAAGGTTGAATTTCATGTCTCCAACCACCTGCAGTCTCTTCCAAAGAGTCCTGAGGCTTTGTTAGTAGAAATAGGTAGGGAAATGCACCCAGATGGGCACCAGGGTTTCATCCTTGGGACCCCACAAGGGTTCTCCTACACAGTATTTTGTTAGAAAAAAATCCAAATTTCATCTCTAGCTACTTGGTTTGTGCCTTGGCTTCAATCTGGTTTGCTTGAGAAACACAGAACACAGAGCTTTGAAAAGTAAGTGTGTGGGCCTGTGTCCTGCTTTGATTGTTTCTGTCCCTCCTCAGGTGACTTCACCTGAAACCCTCGCAATCTGTTGTTTCATAGTGCAAGTTTCAAGACCAGGACTGCAGTATGTCTACTTCCTCCCCACTTCCCCAGTTGTTAGGTGTAACTGATTTACTTAGCTCCAGATTACTTCAAACAATTGGGTCACCAGAATAAACTATCTTAAATCAGATTCTTGGGTCTGTAGGACATAACATATTTTCACACTTAGGAAGCAGGCATTATTTTGAAATTGGAGTCTTGGGCCTCCATTTTTGAAGTCTAGCCCTGGAATCTAGTCTATTTCCATAGGTGGTCCTTTATGATCTGTTACACTGGAGGCATCAGAATAATGAATGCAATCAAGTCCATGTTGTCAAGATATTCAAGAGTGCCCTGTGATACTCTGGCTTTGTACCTGCTGCACTGTTTAAATAGCATGCCTCAAGGAAAATTTCTGGTTTTACAAACAGGATGTTTGCTTTAGGATGTGCTTCTTTTTTATTGAGTCAGAAAGAATTTAGGGAAGATAAAGCAATGGTAAAGGTGGGAGAACATTTGTCTTACACGCGGTCCACTTGGGATCAATCCCATGCACCCTCTATGGTTCCCCAAGAATTTCCAGCAATGATCCCTAAATACAGAGCCCGGAGCAAACCTTGAGTACCACCAGTGTGCCCTCCCAAACAAACAAAAAAGAATATGGTATCAGCACACTCAGACTCTGTGTGTGTGTGTGTGTGTGTGTGTGTGTGTGTGTGTGTGTGTGTGTGTATGTAAAATCATCCTCCAATCCAAATTGGACTTTCTAGTAACTGTCTTCTGTGTGAGCAGGGGCTCCAGGTACAACACTCCATCCGACTTGAAGGTGACCTTGGGACCATCTGGCTCAAAGGCTGCTCTAGCATTGTGGTGCTGTGATTTCACAGCTGGTCAGACACCATCCTTGCTTCACCCCCCTGGCCTTGCCCTGCCAGGATCTGAAAAAAGATTGACAACTCTGGAGAAAGAGTAAATGATTGGAAGAGCCACATTGCGTGAATGCTTCACAGAGCAGAGGGTGGCTTGCAGTTGAGGGGAACCAGTCCCAGTCCCAACCAAGGACGTATGGAAGGACCCTCTCAGTGGAGTTCAAATGGGCAGTAGTTGTTCCTGTTGCCTGTATACTGGTGATGGAAAGAGTGCACCGCACAAGCAGAAAAACAAGTTTCCTGTGCTTGACAGGTACATGTTGGCAACTGCTTTGTGGAACTGTCTCTGCCATTATCTGTGTAGCTTACTCTCATGACATGGCCGTCCTCTCACTTCTCTTACCCGGGAGTGGTTTGGGCTTAACCAAACTGACTCAAGGCTCCTCTCTGACACTGCTTGACTTTGCAGTGACAGACAAGATGATAGATTCAGGGATTGGAGAGATAATACAGCAGGTAGGGCATTCATTTTGCTCTCAGCCAATCCGGGTTCAACCCCTGGTCCTAAATTTGGTTCCCCAAGCTCCATCAGGAGTGATATCTGAGTGTAGAGACAGTACTAAGCTGCTGGGGGTGCCCCACCCAAATGACAAAAGCAACAAAGTCAGGATGGACCATCACAAGTTTTGTTATTGATTTTTTCTTTCTTTTGGTGGGGGGGATACTCTATCATGCTCAGTAGTTACTCCTGGCAGTGCTCAGGGGACCATATGGAATGCTAGGGATGGAACCTGGGTTAGTTACATATAAGGAAAGGGCCCTACCTACTGTGCTATTGTCTGACCACAATAGTTCTGCTATTAGATATATAAATAATCCAGTACATCCAAGCTCTGGGACTCTCATTTTCTTCTTTTTCTTTCTTTTTTTTTTTTAAAGGAAGAGTTCACACCTGGAGATGCTAAGGGTTTTCTATTGGCTATGTACTTATGAATCACTACTGGTGGTACTCAAGGGATTATATGGCATGCTAAAGATCAAGCATGGATCTATCCAGTCACATTCAGTTTCTCCCGCCCAAGGGACTCAGTTTTCAGTGTTTCAGAGTGTTTCAGGGAGTGCCTGTTGCAGGGATAAATATTTCAATCTTGAGAAAAGGCTTATTACTGATCGTCTGCACAGCAAATGCACTACTTTGTTTTCTGTGAGACATGAAAGGATGAGAAAAACAGTTGACACAAGGTCTGGATATAGTGAGGAATTATTTTGCCTTTTTTATTTTGTGCACAATGCTGGGGAACCTCTCTAAAAATCCAGGCCTTACCTTTCCATGAAACCCCAGCTTTTCAGTATTACCTGAAGGCTTTCTAATCAGGCAGATTCTGAATGTCTCCTTCAAATAACTATTTCCAGAGGGTTCTGGCTCAATATAGTTATTGGGGGTGAGTGTGTGCAGATTGTTCTGGTGATAGGATATTGAAGTTAAGGGGGGAACCCTCCATGATCTCTGAATTCTGTATGAAGAAGTCATAGCCCACTCTTATGGAGCAAGGAGAAAGACCCAGATAGCAATGCAAACCCACCTAAAGAAATGAGAAGCAGAAAGCAGAAAGCTCTTCATTACAAGGACAAAGACAACTGTTTTTGCCTTCTTCCCAAAGCCTGAAGATAAGGCCTCAGTTGACCCTACCTGCAAAACTTAACCCTAACTTTGTTTGGGCTTATAGATAAGATGGAGTGTTGTACATCTGTAGACCAGCCCAGAAGGGAATTTATCTAGCATTCTGGGCTGTAATTCACCTTTTTCTAAACATGTTCTTCCCTGTTCTCTTTCCCCACCAAAACTTCTTCTTGTGTGCAGACAAGATGGTTCCTTGGAGGATCTGAATTCACCAACCTCCAATCTTTCAGCTTTGTGGTCAATAAAGCTTGTTTCCATCAATCATTGTGTTCTGAATGGAATGGTGCCCCAGTGACCACAGAACTGAACCTTTGTAGTCCATGATCTCTCCTTTCAAGTCGTCTATAGTTTGAAATTAAAATAAATGAGCAACTTTTATTTGGACAGAAATTTTTTACCAGACTATTTATTTAGGTACTCATCTATTAGCAGTTTATTGAATACTTTAGGTGTATCTGAGCCAGGTAGTAGGATAATAATAAAAGGGAATCAAAGAGACACAGATATTTCTATTATGGAACTTATGCTGGAATTAGCTTTGAACTGTTTAGCCATTATGAACTTTTGGAGTTTGGAGTTTAAGAATAGCATTTAAAGAAGAATGTCTCAGGGGGAAGGCTCAGTACTAGGATTAGGGACTGGCTGAAGATTGTTTTTGGAAATGATAAAAATGTATTGTGAAAGATGGAATATAATACCCACATGTGCTGTGGATGCAAAGGTAGGGCTAGATCAGATGGGAAGTCATTTAGATATAATTTCAAAGATTCCTTCAGTGACAGCAGACCATCCATACATGAAAGAGTGATTAGGAACAATTAAGAGCTCTTCCACAGGAATATAGGAATGTGCCCTATATTCATGCCCAATGCAAGTAAGATAAAAGGGGGACAGAGCATTAGTATAGAGCAGGGGTCTCAAACTCACGGCCTGTGGGCCATTTGCGGCTCTCCATACAACATTTTTTGGCCCTGCCCTAGAGGAATCTTTTTTGTTTTGTTTTGTTTTAGTTGCCTGGGTCACACATCCCCAATGTTCAAGGCTTACTACTGACTTTGCACTCAAAGATCACCCCGACTTTGCCTCCTGCGGCCCCCAGGTAAATTGAGTTTGAGACCCCTGGTATAGAGGCTTAGCACAGAGGTTTTTCTTGCCCATGGCTTACTATGACTAAAATTCCTGAACCACACATGGTCCATATGAGCTTCTAAGCACTACCAGGAGATTTCTGAGCACAATCAGGAGCAAACCCTAGGCACTGTTGGGTGTGGTCCAAAAATAAAGGGATGAGAAAATTGGTTAGAAGACTCACTTCTTGTCAGATAAATTTAACTATAGTTTCTCAAACTTTACAGTTTTATTTGAGTCCGAGGAATGTGGCTAAGAGGAGAAATTTAGTGAAAAAAGTTTAGGGTGAGACCTGAATTCCTGCTTTTATGATAAGATCCCAGGTGATGCTATGCAGTGCAAGATGAGGAGATGGGGATTTAGTTTAATGCATGTCTGAAATTTTACTGATCAAGCCCTTTACATGCATATACATGCAAGTACACATGAGCACCCACACAGGCATACACAGATGCACTTTAACATGTGTGTGCATAAACATTCCCTTCATTCTCTTCATAACCAAGAGGCAGCTAGGCTTGTTCCCCTCTCCAAGCAAACTGATTAATTGGCTCACAGAGGTAGCTGACATTTGTTCAGTCACAGACATATTTTAGCTCAGAGTCTGTATGCTTTATTCCAAATAAAACAAGCAAAAGGCAGACAAAATGTTCACTCACTTGTCATTCAAGTTAGGTTCTTTCTGCTAAAACCCTGTCAATGCTTACCATGAGAAAACACTTGGTCATTGCTCATATATAGAAAAGATGGAAGAGGTTATTTTCCCTTCTTATCCCATTTATCTCATGACCAAGAAAGATACTTTAAAGTAACAGACACTTGTGATAGCCAGTGAAGAAGGTGAATCCAAGATTCCACAAAAACACTTTTTATAGTGCTAATGTTGGTAGCAGCACTTTGGTGCCCTGGGCTTGGAAGAGGAGAGGTGGCGGTGATAAAAAGACTTGGCCAGCAAGGAACCATTTGCTTTTCTGGGTGAATTCTCTAGGCTTGGAACAAGGCATGGCCACAATCCAGGAACATTTTACTTCTACTGATGTGAGTCTGGTGTAGGAGGTGAATCAGGACACAGCCAGGCTCCTGTTATATTAAAAAAATCTGACATTTTGTCTGACACAAGGTCTGAGCTCTCCCATTTTCCTGGTCAGATATGAAAATAAATAAAAGAAACATGAGGCTCTGGTGTGAAAAACCTCATGAGGTCAGCAAGAATCAGAAACCAAGGGAGCTCCTGCTACCCCCCTCTCCCGTCAGGAAAGGCTTATTTGTTGTGCTTTGTACCGGCCTGGCAAAGAAGTGAGCCAAATGCCAGCTTAGTCCACAAAGAACTGACACTCAGGTGTCAGTGCAATTTATTGTAACCTCAGAAACCTTATACTCCTTAAAAGTATCCGAGCTTCACTCTGCACCTAGAAGTCAGACTTTTGAGGGTCCCCCAAACAGTGCCCAGGGGGCCAGATAGATACACCGTTGGCAAAACTTGGGCAGCCAGGACAGTGATTCAGTTAGAAACAGGAAATCCGATGCTACTCAGGTCCTAGAGTTCTAGAAACCCGTAAAGTCAAGTCATCTCCAGTGATGGTATGGGTGAGGACGCACTCTAACCCTGTACTATCACCTCCATCTTTATTTTTAACACTTTCCAGGTGATTCCTATGTTCTGTGACTCTTGAAGACTATTCAGAGACTACTAGTGAAATGGGAATGGAGATTAACCAAGATTAAGAAAACAGACTCTCAATTGAATATGCCTGGAATTGAGCCCTACAATTTCTGCAGTTTTCTTTTCTTTTTTTTTGGGGGGGGGCACACCCAGGGGTTACTCCTGGCTAAGCTCCTGGCTTGGGGGGACCACATGGGACGCCGGGGGATTGAACCGCTGTCCTTCCTTGGCTAGCACTTGCAAGGCAGGCACCTTACCTCTAGCGCCACCTCTCCAGCCCCTCTGCAGTTTTCTTGACCTCACTGACCCCTACTTGTGAAATAGGTTTACTCACTGCGGTCATGAGGACACAGATGACAATGGATCATCAAGTGCCTGCTCTGTATCAGCTATCCCATAAATGCTTTGGAGATAACCAAGTTGTTTTTTGTTTACAAATCCTAGTCTTGCATCTTGTTGACTCACTCTCAATGACTTTTGTCTTGCTCAATACACTGGTAGTTTGTTTGTTAAAGAGTTTGAAGATATGGAGAAAATGAAGATGATGTAACAAGATTTATCCTCATTGTATTTGTCAATCAACAGGCTTCAGAAACTTGGGCATTTGAAATGATTTCAAGTTACATCTGTTCCTAAGGGTCTGAAAAATAGTATGATAGATAGGGTGTAGGGTGCTTGCCTTGTATATAATAGACTTGGGTTAGATTCCTGCCACCCCATATGATCCTGGAGCTAGCCAGGAGTTATCCATGAGAACAAGCCAGGAGTAACTTCTGGGCACAGCCAGATGTGACTCCTTTACTCTCAAAAATTACATCTCTTCTGGGATAAGGAGACTCTGGACCCTATATGCTATACATACATACAAGTTCAACCAGGAAACTCCGAGTATTTCCCCAATATGTTATCACTAAGAGAAGGGGAAGTGATCCTGGGATCTATTATAAGAAAATGAAGTGAGTAATGGGTAAGACTCACTTTTATTATTCAGTTGTCCTGAAGACTCTGAAGTCCTTCATGCACCGAGGGAGAAGGTTGTAGGGAGCACATCTTACCTTAAAAGGAGTAGAAATGCGGTAGTAAAAGGAGCCAAGACCATTCATTTGAACAGTTGTGGAGGGAATCAGGTGGTTAGCCTAATTGAAGAGCAGTGTGCAGCAAAGTATGAATCAGAAAAAGTGCAGATTCAAGAAACAGAACTGGGAGTCATGAATTAAAGTGGAATTTGACTCACTGATCCAGAGAGTTTCAGTGACAGCTACCATTTCTGAGCGAAAGTACAGCAAAGTACTTGAAGTCATCTATCCTCTCTAAATAGCCTAGACATGCAAACATGTCACCATTGTTTTAAATAATTATTTATAAAATGTTAGCACTATGGTTACAAAATTGTTCATGATCGAGTTTCAGTCATGCAATATACATCATCCTTCACTGGTCCACTTTTCCTGCTTTTCTCTAGCCATTCCACCATTGAAAGGGGCTAGGCTGGTGCCTCTGCCTCCTGTTCTTGTTGACTATCCCACGCTCCAAATCAGCCCAGACTGCCTGGCTCTGCGCAATCTCTCCTGCTGACTGTGTTCCCATCAACAGATGCACATATCTGCAGCATGCATAGAAAGAGAAAGAAAGTGGACTCACTTTTCCTTTGGGGTGGGGATCTCATGAAGAGACAGCATGAGGACTGACCTTCCTGGCTCCTCTGAACCTCCTCCTTTCATTTTGTCTCGCTCTTTCCCCCTTTCTCCATACACATGCAGATAAGCTCGATTGATATTCCTCTGCTTTCCTCCTAAATGCAGGAGGGCATTTAGGTTGGTCAAGAAAGATGAATGTCTCCAGGGCAAATTGAGTGCCTATAGACTGATAGAGACTTGTTTGCTGATTCCTGACTCTCCCACTCCACTCCTGGACTGGTATTAGACTTGCGGATTAAATTATACACAAAGAAAGACACGAGACTCAACTACAAGCACAAAAGCACAACAAAAAATTTTTCTGAGCTCAAACCAAATTCCACCAACCCCAAGAGGTAGCATTTTCCTTAGAGTCCCCCTGACTCATAGACCTGAAGTACAAGACTATACAAAAGACAGAGAGACAATGACAACACACCCGGAAACCAAACCAGATGAGGGATATATGGAAGGCACTGCCTGTGTCCTCTCCTCCCCCTGTCTTGACCCTTGAACCTCTTCTGAAAAAACAAGTCAGTGAAAGTTTTTTATACCTCACAGCTCCTGCTGAAACCCATAGGACTCCTCTAAACCTCACAGCTCCTGCTGAAAACCTTGCCACTCCTTCTGCAAACCTTGTGGCTCCTGCCAAGACCCTGGGGAGGAGTGAGGTGTCCCCACTCTACTTTGGCTTGGGAAAATTTTGCATTCAGTTTTTCGCTTTGAGCCACACCCAGAGCTCTGTCTTTCTTAGGCCTTCACCTACCTTGAAGAGGTCTCAGAATATCCAGGAGACCTTGAACTGGTTTGTCATTTAATCCAAGACAAGCCCCCAAATATTGGGGTCCGGAGTCAAACAATGAGACCACACAATTGAAATAAAACAAAGCGAAGCTTTATTCTGTCTACCAACAAGCTACATACTGACCACCAGAAATGTGAGCCCTTTTAGGAGGTCACAATCCAGGTAATAGAGGGCTAGAAGCAGGAAGTCTTGACTGTTAAGTTGATTGTTATCTAAGGCATTACATGTCCTTTTATGTCTAGGTGAATATATTGTGATTTATGGGGCCTTGGGGTCTGTGTTATTATTTTGAGATAGAAACTTAGTCTTTAAATGGAAATTTAGCTTTGTTAACCTTAAATGGAATTTCTTCTGTTCTAGTCTTCACAATTTCTCCCATCCTCTCCCCATTCTCAGGACTCACCACCTCCAGTCTATCTGGTTACCACTATAGTTTTCAGAGTTTAAGCGTTAGTTTTGGCACAGCTTGACGATTCATTTGCTTTGTTTATTTATATTCCATATGTGAGTGAAACCACAATTGTCTTTCACTTCCTGACTGATTTCATTCAGCATGATTGCCTCAAGCTCCATCCATGTTGATGCAAACGGTTCAACTCCATCTTTTTTAATAGCAAAGTCATACCACATTGAGTATATATTCCACACGTCTTTTATTTTACTCAGACATGTGTCAAGTACATTTATTTCAAGTCCATATTTTGGTTATAATGAATAGAGTAGCTCTAATGTAGAACTGAAAATACCCTTTCAATGATGTTCACATAACCTTTGGATAAGTGCCTGGATTGGCAAATTGTGCAAAGCTTCATTTTCAGTTTTTTTTAAAGGAATATTGATGGAGACCTTATGGAAACTGCCTAATGTGTGCCTGCTTTCATTCATCTAGGAAACAGATTATGGCAGATCTAGAAGGAGTGAGAGGTGATAGTCTATGCTGAGGGCTTGATACAGGTCTTCTTTCTTGCCCTCCTAGATTCCTTTAGCCCCCTCCCTCCATCTCCCCACAGCTGCCTGTCCTGCCATTCCCTTCCCACATACATAGAATGACTCTGAATTATCATTAAATATCAGGTAAAAACATCCACTGAGTAGGTCAAAATTAAGTGAAAAAAAGTTTTTTCTTTCAATGACTTTAATGATGTTCTTGTATTTGGAATATTATATGATCTTTTATGTAAGGAGTGACTGGGTCACATGTGGACATGATTGAATGTTACTTCTGACTCTGTACATAGGTGCAACCTTTGACAGTGCGCAGAAGCACAGTTTTGGGGATCAGACTGGGAGTTTGTAGCATGCAAGCAAACAACCACCTTAATCCCTAAGTCATCTTTTCAGTCTCTGTACTATTGTTTAATAAATAAAGAAATAAATTTCAAAATTAAATTTAAAAAAGTACATAGTAGTTTACATAAAATGCACCCCTTCCCTCTAGTCTTATGTTCACCCAGTCTCCCAGGTCTCCCTTCTTGTCTCACTGGCTCTTTTCTCCTCTTCCAAGCCAAAGTTATGAGCTGTCACTTCCTCCCTTTCTCTAAGTCTTACCCCTGAAGGCTTGAGTGGATGAGCCCCTTGTCCAGAATGAGTTCCCTGACAGGCAGAGATTGGTAGCATTCATGTGGGGTGAGATCACGCCTAAAATTCACTTTGTGCCTTTGGTTTTGCCTACAGTATCTTGAGGGCTTTTCTGCTCTGCAGAGAGCTCTGTATGTGGTTCTGAGTGGATGGGAACACTCCATGCCTGGTCTTCAGCAGGGACTCTGAAAGTTGTAAAAGTTGCTTTGCCTAGACAAGGCAGAAATGCTTGAGTTTTAGGACCCAAAACTCCTAGAAGTCTGATATCAGGAAACCCTGATAGGATCCCATAGGGAGCATGGAGGAGAAAGGAGCTCAAATGGCTTGGCATTTGGTAGGTTACCAGGAGAAAGGGGTTACCTCCTCTTTATGGCCAGAAACCTTCCCATCCTCCCAGGTGACATGAATTGGGCATGAAGTACATAATGCTAGGCATCAGTCTCAGAGGTCAGATCAATAACCAGGCTTTTATAGGGAAACAACAGGCAGAGAGTGGGTTGTAGGATCGAGGCCCCTCATGGGCAAGCTTTAGCCTATCTGCAAATATAAACAAAAGGTTAAGGCTTTGTGGGGGTGGGAGAGATGAGCTGAAGAACAGTTCTTAGCTTCAGGCTTTGGGCAAGGACAGTTGTCCTTCTAATACTGATCTTTGGCCAGGTTTAGGTGGAATGCATGCAAAACAACTCTAATGTATCTGCAAGGAGCCCTCAGCTGATAGTAGCTCCATCTGTTGATCGTCTGCACCGTGGTACTGTGAAACAAGACCCATCTTTTATCACTCCCAGGTAACTAAATGAAACAAAAACTTATTCTCTCCATATGGCCAACCGTGTATCTTTAGAATAAAGATAATCATGACCCTGGTACAGGATTGAAGGTGAAATGAGATAATGGTTACTAAATATGGAGAACAGTGTCTGGGATATATGGGGTTCATATATGTATTCCCATCATCTCTCTCTCTCTCTCTCTCTCTCTCTCTCTCTCACTCACTCTCCTCAAATATAGAAACAAATTATTTATAAAACAAGAGAAACTAGCATCCAAAAAGATCCTTAAAACATTCCGTATTCCGGGGCCCGGGAGATAGCATGGAGGTAAGGCGGTTGCCTTTCATGCAAAAGGTCATCCGTTCGAATCCCAGTGCCCCATATGGTCCCCTGTGCCTGCCAGGAGCAATTTCTGAGCATGGAGCCAGGAGTAACCCCTGAGCACTGCTGGATGTGACCCAAAAACCAAAAACCAAAAACCAAAAAACAAACAAAAAAAAACATTCCGTATTCCTAGGGCAGGAGAGATAGCATGGAGGTAAGGCGTTTGCCTTGCATGCAGAAGGATGGTGGTTCTAATCCCGACATCCCATATGGTCCCCTGAGCCTGCTGGGGCCGATTTCTGAGCATAGAGCCAGGAGTAGCCCCTGAGCGCTGTCGGGTGTGACCCCAAAACCAAAAACAAACAACAAAAAATTCCGTATTCCATTGAAAGTTGGTGTGAGCCTGCTGCTACCTGCTGGATTGAACAGCAGGAATTCCGCTGAGCCCTCTGGTGCCACCATATGGCTGTGATCGACATGCTTATGGCTTGAGGCATTTGCCTGGTACTGTGAATCTCAGTGAAGAGAGATAGCACCGCGGTAGGGCGTTTGCCTTGCACGCAGTTGATCCAGGATGGACTGTGGCTCGAATCCCGGCATCCCACATAGTACCCCAAGCCCACCAGGAACGATTTCTGAGCACAGAGCCAAGAGTAACGGCTGAGCGCCGGGTGTGACCCAAATAAACAAAGGGGGGGGGGAGAAAGGTCAAAGAGACAAAAATGTTTATCACAGTTAGTGGTACGTATCCTTTACTGGACTTAAGATATACCCGGCGAACCTAATAATTTTAAAAGTCATTTTTTGGGACATTTTAAATTGATTTGTTTCAGTCACATATGGCTTATGTTTAGGGGTTAATCCAGGCTCTGCACTCAGAAATCAGTCCTGCTGGTGCTCAAGGGACCATATGGGGTGCTGGAGATCTAACCCGGGTCAGCTGCAGTAAGCAAATGCCTTACCCATTGTACTGTCTCTTCTATCCCTCACCTTGATCATTTCCAGAACGATAGGTGCCCCACTTTTTGGTCTGGCTTCTCTGACACAGAATCATGGGTGTTTTTGTGTGCTTATGGGTTTTATTTTGAGAGGGCATCATACCCAATGGTGCTCAGGGCTTACTTGTGGTTCAGGTCTCCAGGATTACTCCTGGTGGGACTCAAGGACCATATGGGGTGCCAGGAATCAATCTTCTGTTGGTTGAGTTTAAGATAAGCACCCTATCTGCCTGTACTATTTCTCTGGCCCAAGACCATATTTTTGAAATCCATTCATGCTTTTGTATGTATTGTTTTATTTACTTATATTATTAAGGGATTCAAGTGTCTAAATATAGCCCAATGTATTCATGCACTTTCTTGGTGATAGAACTTTCAGTTTTGCACTCAGGCAATTGTGTGGTCAAATGTTCCCGTTTATCTTGGGAAAATTTCTAAAAATAAGATTGTTGAATCATAGAATGATCATGTTTAACTTTATGAGGAACAGAAACACAAGCAGTGACTGGTCATATACTTTTGAGAAGTGGCTCAAATTTTGTACTATTTTTAGTATTGTAAAAGTTCTACCTGAAACCCAATCATAAATAACTTTGTGATTTCACAGTGACTAAATAAAAAAATTGTAAGATCCTTTGGTTGTGGATTTTCTAAATGTCAGGTTTCTATTTTCTCTATTATGTGACATGTTTTTCTAGTCTTTTTTTGGGGGGCACACCCTGTTACACTCAGGGGTTACTTCTGAATATGTGCTCAGAAATCGCTCCTGACTCGGGGGACCATATGGGATGCCGGGGGATGGAACCAAGGTCTGTTCTAGAGTAGAAGGCAAAAGCCTCACCTCTGTGCTATTGCTCTGGCCCCATAGTCTTTTTTTTCTTTTTTACAAAATCTTTTATAGTTTTACAAAACTATAAAATGATTTTACAAAATCAGGATCAATCTCACCATCAGTATCGACCTCCGACCTCCCTCCACCAATGTTTCCTAACTGCATCCCATAACACCCTTGCCCCCCAGCCTGCCAGTATAACAGACCCATTTTAAGTTTAGATTGTTTAAGTTTGGGTCTCTTGATTCCATTGTTGTTGCCTTTGACTTGGATATTTAGTTCTGTCCTTTTTGAACACTGACTACTTGGCCCTTGGCCCACATTCTTTCATCTTTGTGCTTCTCCTCTTCCACTCAGTTTCTTTCCTGTTCCTCGCTTTATATACTCTGGGGGTCAATGGTGTTCAAAACAATTCCTATTTTCCATTGCATTTCTTGATGAAGTTATTCTAAATGCTACATGTAAGTGATATTATTCTGTATTTATCTTGCTTCGTTTGGCTTACTTAGTTTAGCATATCTTCCAGTTCCATCAATGTTGCTGCAAATTGCATGACTGCATAATTCCTTACAGTTATGTAGTATTTTACTGTATATATGTACCACATTTTCATGATCCACTCATCTGTTAGACATCTAGGTTGATTCCAAATCTTAGCTACTTACTGTACTGAGTACTGCAATGAATAGCAGTGTGCATGCATCCTTTTGGATGCATGATTTTCTGTCCTAGGGATAGATACCCAAAAGAGGAATCACTGGGTCATATGACAGTTCAATTTTGAGTTTACTGAGAGCCCTCCATACTGCTTTTCATAGGGGTTGGACTAGGCAGCATTCCCATCAGCAGTGGGTGAGAATTCCTTTTTCACCATATCCTCACCAACATAGGTTGTTCCCATTATTTTTGATATGTGGCATCCTCACTGGCATCCTCTTGTTGTCTTGATTTGAATTTCCCTAATAAGTGATGATGAATATTTTTTTCATGTGTCTGTTGGCTATCTGTTGGTCTTTCTCAGAGTAGTGTCTGTTCATTCCCTCTCCCCATTTTTTGATGGAGTTTTTAGATTTTGTGGAGTTAACCTTTGTGAGTACTTTGTATATCCTAGATATCAAACCTTAATCGATGTGCTGATTGCAATTTTTTTTCTCCTATTCAGTTAACTGTCTTCTAATTTTAGTCTGTGTTTCTTTTGACATATTGAAACTTTTTAATTTGATGTACTTCCACTTATTCAGATTTGATGGTATAGCCCTTGCCATTGGCATCCTATCATAAAAGACATTTTTGAGGTGCAAGTCTTGAAGTGTTCAGCCTATGTTCTCCTCAATAAATTTTTATGGATTTGGGTCTAATCTCAAGGTTTTTAATTCATTTTTAAATTGAATTAATTTTTGTATATGGTGTGAGATATGAATTTATCTGTAGTTCCTTACACATGGTTATCCAACTGTTCTAACACAATATGTTGAAGAGATTTTTATTTCATTTCAAGTTCTAGACTCATTTGCCAGAGATTAATTGACCATATACTTGGGGGTTTGTCACTAAATATTTTGTTCTGACCCATTGGTCTTAAAGTTTGTCTTTGTTCCAATACCATGATGTTTTTGACCATTATGCCTTTGTAGTAGAACTTCAATTTAGGTAATGAGATGTCTCCCAGTTTCTTATTTTTCAATATAGATCTGGCAATCCTAAATCTTTTATGGTTCTGCACAAATTTTATAATTAATTGTTATAAGTCCATGAAGACTTTGAATTTAAATAGGGATTGAATTGAATCTATATAGTAGTTTAGGTAAGATGGTCATTCTTTAATCCATGAGCATAGAACGTTCTTCCGTTTCTTTAGGTCTTCTTCAATTTCTTTAAGTGTTTTGAAGTTTTCATGGTATAAGTCTCTCACCTCTCTTGTTAGGTTGATTCCTAGGCACTTGATAGTTTTGGACAACATTTTATTTTATTTTTTAAATATCTATGATCAGCTAATTTTCCACATGGGAGTTGAGAACATAATATGGAGTAAAGATAGCCTATTTGACAAGTGGTTCTGGAAAACCGGTTTATTATAGATAAAAAATTAAAGTTGGATCTATTTTCACACCTTATGTAAAAGTCAGTTATTTTTTAATATAATTTCTTTATTTAAATACTGTGATTACAAACATAATTGTAGTTGGGGTTTAGTCATAACAAGAACACCCCCTTCACCTGTGCAACCTTCCCATCACCAATGCCTCCATCTCTCCCCTCCCACACCTCCTGCCTATATTGGAGACAGGCATTCTACTTTCCTCACTCACTGATATTGTTATGATAGTTCTCAGCATTGTTATTTCTCTAACTGCACTCACCACTCTTTGTGGTGAGCTTCATATCTTGAGCCAGTCCTTCTGGCCCCCACTTCTAGGAATTATTTCAATGTCTTTAATTTTTCTTAAAACCCATAGATGAGTGAGACTATTCTGTCTCTCTCTCCCTCTGACTAATGTCACTCAGCATAATAGATTCCATGTACATCCATGTATAGAAAAATGTTATGACTTTATCTCTCTTGATGGCTGCATAATATTCCATTATATATATGTACCACAGTTTCTTTAGCCATTCATCCGTTGAAGGGCCTTTTCGTTGTTTCCAGAGTCTGGCTATTGTAAAAAGTGCTGTGATGAATATAGGTGTGAGGAAGAGATTTTTGTGTTAGATTTTTGTGTTCCTAGGATATATATCTAGGAGTGGTATAGCTGAATCAAATGGGAGCTCAATTTCTAGTTTTCTGAGTAATCTCCATATTGTTTTTTGCACATCATTTTAAATAAATAGGCTCTTTAATCTCCTTCTCCTCTGAGTGGCTATTTGTATAAAAGAATGTATCTGTGTTTTGTGTATAGTCTTTGTATTGGTTTATTGTTTCTAGGAACTTTTTTTGATAGACTTTTTAAGGTCTTCAATATATATCATCATATCATCTGTAAATAAAGATAGTTTGATTTTCTCTTTTTCAATTTGGGTTCCTTTGACTTCCTTCTCTTGTCTGATTGGTATAGCTAGTATACTATGTTGAATAAAATGGCCATCCTTGCCTTAGTGCAAATGCTTTCAGCTTTTCGTCATTAAGAATAATGTTGACTGTGGGTTTTTTTTATAGATAGCTGTTACTATCATGAGGAATGCTCCTTCCACACCTATTTTGCTGAGGGTTTTAATAATGAATGGGTGTTGAATTTTGTCAAATGTTTTCTCTGCATCTACTGATATGAACATGCGGTTTTTATCCTTCCTTTGACTGATGTGGTATATGATATTAATTGATTTGTATATATTGAGCTGTCCTTGTACCTCTGGGATGAAAATCACTTGGTCATGATGTATAATCTTTTTTGATGTGTGTGCAAAGTATTAAGCCAAGGTCAAGTTGCATGCAAGGCACCCTGCCTGCTGTACTACCTCTCTGGCCCTTAGGCAAATACTTTGCTTTTTATTGGTTTTTGGGCCACACCCAGTGATGCTCAGGGGTTACTCCTAGCTCTGTGCTCAGAATTCGCTCCTGGCTTGGGGGACCATATGGGACGCAGGAATTTCAACCACCATCCTCCCTGGATCGACTGCATGCAAGGCAAATGCCAAATTGCTGTGCTATTGCTCAGGTCCCCAATAGGCAAATACTTTTTGAAAGTTTTCCTTTCTCCATCAAAAAAATCTTTTCAAAATCAACCCATTTACATTGATAGACCTATTTCTGGAGTCTATTCTATTTAGTTGATATATCTGACCATGCCAATACCAAACTACCTAATTTCTTTATAGTTTTATAGTAAGACTGAAATTACTTGTAAAAGTAACTTTTAAAATTGTTCTAATTATTATGAGTCATTTGTATTTTTAATTTGCATTTAAAATACATTATAATAAGCTAGTCAGTTTTTATTACAAGATTGACTTTAAGTTGGTCTGTACAACAATGAAATTGTAGATATATTTGAATGAATTTTCTATTTAAGCTTCTATTCCATAAATGTCGAAGCACTTTCCATTTATTTACATTTTCTTTAAGTTCTGTTTGCAGGTCCTTTAAATTTTCAGTATAGCAGTATTGTATACTTCTTATAAATTTTATGTCTAAGTGTATTATGCTTCTAGCTGCTATTTTAAATGCTATTTCTTTTATTTCTTATTCCATTTGTTTGTTCGTATTTTGTATAAAGAATTATAACTTTTATATATTGGCCTCATATTCCAAATCCTTGCTCAATTCACTTAGTAATGTTAGTACTTTTATAGCTTCCTTAGGGTTTTATATATTAAAAATCATGTTCTTTGTGAATAAAAACAGCTTTATTTCTTTCTAATTTGTAGTTTTTATCTTTTCTTTTTTGGAGTTTGGGCCACACCCAGCTGTGCTCAGGGCATATTTCTGGCTCTGTGTGCAGGAATCACTCCTTTGGGGACCAAATGGTAATCGAACCTGGGTCAGCCACAAGGCAAGCACCCTACCTACTGTTCTAACATTCCAGTTCTCTATTTGAATAGCCCCACTTTATTTTGCCTTATTATTCTGACTAGGATACCCAATACAATATTTTATAAGATATTTTATAGGAAACCCAATACAATATTCTATAAATATAAATATTTTATATTTATATAAAAATTATATATAATATTTAATAGAGATATTTCACTTTTATTTCAGATTTTAATTGAAAGTATTTATTATGTGGGCTGGAGGGATAGTATAGCAGGGAAGGTACTTATCTGACATGCAATAGATCTGAGTTCAATCCCTGTAACCCCTAAACCACTTCAGGAATGATCCCTGAGCTTAGAGCCAGATTTGTCCCCTGAGCACCATTGGTTATGGCCCCCAAACAAAGCCTATATTTGCATTTTTTATGTGTGGATGATTCATTTATTTTATTTTGGTTTGACGCCATACATGGCAGTGCTTGGTGATCACTCTGTGTGTTCAGGGGTTTCTCCTGCTGGAGTTTGGGTGACCATGGAAGGTGGGACCAAAATAGAGCCTCCAGCATGCAGAGCATACACAGAATCTTAGAGCTATCCTGCCTCCCCCTAGATTAAGCATTTTAAATGATCTTTGTTATAATGCTGTAGAATATTTTTTAAAACTGAACTAGACTTTAATCCATCTACCAACAGTACCAAAACTGACTGATCAGGGTCATCTCTAGAAGGAGATAAACCCTGCCCAGGATTATGAAGAGGATTATATAGAAAAGACATATAGAAAGGTTCTAGCTTTTTTAAATGATCTTTAAATCAATTGACTGTTGTCTAGCGGTACCTTTCTACTGCTTCCTTATATTCTTCTCTGATAGGTATGGCCAGGTAGGTTGGGATAATGGTAATGGAAATGGGCTTGAGGAAACCAAGCATGCGGCTTACACCATGTGGTCCTTATAAAATGGCATGCCTCCTTATTTAGAATCTAAGATAAGCCTTCCATGTGGCCTTTACACAATATGTTCCTCCCTTTTCAGAACCCAGGACCCCACATTCCCTCCTCTTCTTATAGACCTGAGTTAAATCTTTGACTCTTCTTGAGGTTCCTCATCCTCATCCCTACTTAGGGCACATACTAGGGCCTTAGTACAAGCATTTTAGCTGTACCCATGCATGTCTGAATAAAGCAAGTGAGGAAATTAATTGTGCAAGGACCCACTAAGAAAACAATAAAAAAATGAACAGTGGCCCAGCTAGGATCGTTACCAGGGATGTTTTCTAGGGTGACTGAACCACTGTTCAGATTAGGAAGCAGAGTCTTTCCACCATCTTTCCCACTCCTACAAATTCGCCTTCACCTGCTACAGTGTCTCACCGATAACCCAACTTGTTAGCATAGAAACAACATTGCTTCCCAACAACTTCAGCTAGGGAGGCAACATTTCTTCTAACATCCCAATAGGAAAAATGATATCTTCTCAGATCAGCATCCACTTGTTGGGAGAATTGTTTAAATTGCATGTCTCCCTTGACAAGGGAGTCCACTCCCACTCCAGATGCTACAAGAGCTGGAATAAGAAAGGGAATGGCCCTCTTCTTGTAGGAATGATAACTCTGCTCAACTTGTTCCCACCCACTTTCTCCCACCAGGTATGGCACCTAGGAAAGGAGAATGACCATAATGCAAAACTTATCTGGGTTTGCAAAAGCAAGCATACAGAGGGTCAAACACCTGGTACTTGCAAAACTATGTCCCATTTGGTCCCTGATAGGGATTACTTCTTCATGCAGCTATATTGGCCTCTATGTTCTCTTTGCAATAGTCCAGGTAAGTGAAGGGGACCAGCCCCATCCAGGGGGGTGCATAAGAGGCATGTACCTTGTATTCCCTGTAGAGGATCCTCTCCTTAGTTCAGGGCAGCCAGAGTCTGTTATCTGGAACACTACATCTATTATTCCCATGCCCATGAGATATGGACATGTAGGTTCCAAGCATAACCGGCAATCTTTGGCCAGCCTCAACTGGTTGTATTAAGAAAATGACAGGTTGCTTCTATGGTACTGAGTGTTTCTTTTCCTTCAGTTATTGGGGCAAGATGAGGTACAGAGTTGTGGGGATCACATTGAAACCTGAAGGTAGTGTTGAGTTGCTGACTCCCTTCTTATTTGTCTTAACTTATGACTCCCTACTAGGAAGTTAGTCTGGGCACATTCCTTAAAGGCCCTTCTGACTGGGCCAGACAGCTCTAGCTAATAGAACTCCCAAAACTCTACCTGAGACCTCCAGCCTTAGCCTCAGGGTCTGGCTCTCCGTGTGCTGCCAGGTGGCTTCCCGACACATTCCTATACACCACAGAAAAATATCCCTCTCCCTTACATTTTGGGGAACTTCATTCTGGACAAGTATAAAATGAGAATGCTCTCAGGAAAAATTCCTTACCCTGAAACCTGATCCCATGGATTGGTACCCACTTCTTTTAACACTTAAACCTCAGTAGCAGGAGATCTTGTGGAGCATAACCAGAAACCCCAAACAAATCACATAAGTCAAAATTTAGGGAAGGGATCGCCAGGGTGACGGGTTGACCCACAAATTTCTACAGCCGGATAAGAGAGTGTTCATTCTTGCTGGTTGCTCTGCAGTCAATGCATAGTCAGCAGGAACACCAGGACTATCTGCCTTCTGTCCTGGTTCTGGGAGCTGAGTCAACTGGATCTGCAGGGAGTACTTCTTATTCAGGCTGTGAATCAACTGCGAAAAGAAATGAGGTTCTTGATTCTTCAGTCTGGCATCTCGAGGGAGTTCTGGTGTTTGTTCATGGGACCTAGGCAGCTTTGTTGGCAATTGAATCATCAGTGTTTGATCCCAGGTAAGCCCCCAAATGTTAGGGTCTAGAGATGAAGGATGAAACCACACAGTTGGAGTAAAGTTGAACAAAGATTTACAGTAGGAGACAAGACCTACTGTAGATGCGTTATTCTGTTTATGGAAACTTATAAAATAAAGAATTGGTGTTAAATTCGTCACATTTTATTTCTATATATCACATCACATCACCAGGAAATTGATCTCTTTTTTAAAGTGTGGGTGGCTCATTTGGTTTTCAATGTTGAAACTTTCTGCTTTGTCAGGATAAAGCTTCCTTAGTTGTTATGCACAATTATTTTCATTTTATTATATTGTTTTTTATTTTATATTTTTTGAAAATATGATCCTGGATAATATTGATGTAAATTGTCTTGCTTTTCTTTTTTCTTTTTTTTTTTTATCTTTTTGAAGATTGTGGTAGTAGAGAGTAGATTTGGGCCACATCCTGTGATAATCAGGGCATACTCCTGGTTCTGTGTGCAGGAATCACTCCTGATGGTACTCAAGGGACCATATGTGGTGCCAGGAATCAAATAAGAATTTTCTGTGTGAAAGGCATGACCTTAATTCCTGTACTATCTCTCCCCTCCACTCCAAGTTCCTGCATGTAAGTTATATTTTACTGTAGAACCCTCAAGAAACTTTGGTGTCAAGGTCGTATTGGATTCATGAAATGAGCTAGAAAGTCTCTCCTTTTTCTTTGTTTTCTGAGAAAACTTGGAATCTTATTGTACAAGGACAGAACCTGAGAAGATTTTGAGTCACATGGATATGGAGAATGACTTAAACTCCCTAAGGTTTCATATTCCCATCTGCACTGTGTATTCAGCCTAGGGGTGATAATAGACAAGGTGGTGTTGGAAAAACTTCACTTGGTACACTGAGCAGGGCTGCAAGAACTGAGAGGCATTTTGTTATTTCGTGTGATTATTACTACATCACATAGTGTAAAAGTTCGGCCCCTGAAAAGGTTCACTGATGGAGGGATGGAGAACGAGATCTTTCCCCTCCAGCTTGAGTCTACCAACCAGCTCAACCAGCGGTTCTGAGGTGAATGCGGCAGAAAGAAATCCAAAAGGCAGCCAGGTTTCCGAAGAAAATAGCTCTTTATTCCTTGCAGAAGTCGAAGCCCCAAACAGCCTGGATAAAGGCCAGCAAGAAAAAGGCCCCCAGCTTTCCACAGATACTTGCTTTTATCCCCCAGAATCAGGTACCACCCAAAGGTGGGAGCAGAATCAGGTACCACCCTAGGGTGAGGGCAGACTGCCGGTCACACCCTAGGGTAGGGCACAATCACAGATCAGGATAGGGTCAGAGATGTTTACATACACACAATTCCAGATTATGGTAAGGTCAGAAATGTTTACATACACAACACATACACAGCAACATAGGAGCCTAGATACTTGGCTCAAGGTAATTCTGGAATCCCTTTCTGCTGTAACACTCTTCAAGAGCTCAAGGTCAACACTTGGACAAAGCTTCAATAGTAGATTGTAACTATGATTCATACTTAATTTCTTCACAGGCAGCTACAATAGATCTTGTTTCTCCTTTAAACAGATTTGAAGGAAGGTTTGCTGGCCCACAGTATCATGGCTTCCCTTATCATCACTCATTCACAGGCAGAGCATTTGGAGGCACTGTTGTTTCCAGTTTTTTTGATCACTACATAATTATTTTCACACTTTTTAAAGGGAAGTCTGCTCAGAAGGAGGTACCTAGAGACATCTCCTAATCAGAATTAGCTTGTGACATCTTACCTATTTTCTCCATCCCATTATGTTTCCTTGAGTAAGTTCTTTGTTGGGGGAAAACAACAAAACAACATCTATTACATTCATTATTTAAGGGACTCCTAGTTACCACATGTTGGAAACTGCACCACAGTTTATACCACAAATTATTTATTTAGTTCTCTCAAAATGCCTGCAAGATAACTAAGTGAGAAAACCGAGTTTCAGAGATTAGAAATAATTTACCTGAGGTCAAGAATGGTTCAGATTCAGAACTGGTTCTCAGGAATAACTAATCATCCTTTCTAGATAAATTTTAACAAAGCATAGTACTTAAATATGCATGCTTTTGTGTAAGTTAATTAGATCTCATTTAACTTACACTAAAAAAACCTTGTTTTTGGGCCACATCTGTCTATATTCAGGGATCACCTCTAGAGGGCTCAGAAACCATATGGGATGGTGGGCAACTGTCTTACTTGCTGTACTCACTTTTTGGGGACATATAGACACCACACACACAGCATTTTTGAGGGGCTATAGCTGGTAGTGCTCATGGGTCACTCCTGGCTCTGCATTCAGGAATTATTCCTGGCAGGCTCTGTGGCATATGGGGTGTTGGGAATTGAATGCACATTGACTGCATGCAAGACAAGTACCTGACCCTCTGTACTATTACTCCAGCTCCAAATAAATTCGCACCTTTTAAAAGCAGCAATCAGAATTAAATATAAAAGTTGAAGAGAGGAGCAATAAGAAAAAGTAATTACGTGACAGGAAAAATATATGGGCCAAAATTTATCCAGCTGTACACTTTTAATTTGAGAATTTTTTAGTCTGCAAAATATGACTGTGGCATTTAAAAAATGTAATTAGATCTAAAGGCATAATTCTCAAATACCACCTGAATCATTTACTGGCAAAAAATAGCAATAAACTTTAGTAAAACAAATTATTTTTTTAACTTCTAGTTGCTCTTCAAATTTTCATTTTTTTTTTTTTTTTGGTTTTTGGACCACACCCGGTGATGCTCAGGGGTTACTCCTGGCTATGCGCTCAGAAGTCGCTCCTGGCTTGGGGGACCATATGGGAAACCGGGGGATCGAACCGCGGTCCGTCCTAGGCTAGAGCAGGCAAGGCAGGCACCTCACCTCCAGCGCCACCGCCCGGCCCCCAAATTTTCATATTTTTATATTATAAAAATACATGTTCATTGTAGAAAAATTAGAAAATAGGGATAAAAATAAAAACCAATTTAGTTCTATATCCAGGTAATGGGTGGGGAGAAGGTAGTTCTGTGGGTCAAAGGGCATATGTGTTGCAGTCTTGAAGCTACCCGTGGGAGCTTCTTGGCACAGAACTGGAAGTTCACTCTAGGATGGGTGTGTGACCTCCCCCAAAACATATATAAAACCATATATTACAAGACTCTATATCTGTATAGTATGATATATTTCTTTCCTTTTTTAAGTGCCTATATGTTTATTCAGATAAGCATATAATTATATAGTATATGGAGGGTTTCCAAATATGGAATCTTAGCCTAAAACTTATTCTATTATCTACATTTTTTTTGGCCACATCTGGTAATTTTCAGAATTTATTATTGGCTCTGTAATTCTCACCAAGAATTAGTCCTGGTAGTGGCTGGGGACTATATGGAATGCTGCAGATCAAACCCAAGTTGGCTGCATGCAAGGCAAATGCCCTACTCCAGTCGCCTTTTATTTACTTTTAACAAGAGTATACAACAAAAGTTTATCATATACCAATTAATGGTCATCAAAATTCAGAGTTTAACATCAAGTTCCTGGGTTCTGTAGAAGCATCTCAATTGCATATGTTGAGGGATTAGGAAAAGGAAGTTGAAGGACAGGGGTGGAGCAGGATAGAGATGAGTAGGGAGTTCTGCATGGGGCATGTGACAGAGCTGGCTGTGTTTTCAACACTCCAAATAGCTACTTTCCACAAGATTTTACTTGAGAAGGAATCCCATTGCTAAAATCAGTTTTTTAAAAAGGAACACTATGATGTATAGCATCATTGTAATGTCTGCCTAATTTCTTTCCAAAATGAAAACTTTACTGCTTTATAATTATAAAAGTAATCTCTACCCTTTTAAAAAAAGATTCACACAATTGGAAAATAGTTTTGTAAATTGAAAGCTAGTCCTTAATCTCATTACTTTATACATGTGGTTTTTACTTTTTGCATGTTCTTTAGATAGAGGTAGAAATGTGTATCAGAGTATACTTTCATTGTCCTATCTCTTCTTTTTATTAATACAGTCTACTCTCTCATGTCATGTGGTGGCCTTTATAAACGTGACTCTTCACTGCACACTGTGTGTGTTATTTAAAAGGTAAATTTGATATCAAGGCTTAAGGGAAATTGGTTTGTAAGTTTAAAACGTATTATTTTAGCACCTTGGATGCCCGTGCAGATATCGTAAATGGAGCCCTTTGCCATGAGCATCTCCAGAAGGCTTTCAAGGCCCATTCTTCTACCTAATCCCCTAGTGGTGGGAGTAAGACCAATCCCAGCCCCACCTACCCCACATACATACACTCAAGGTCCAGGGATTGTTTTGATAGTGTCTTCCAAACTCAATTTTCTGGCTTAAAATATGATTTATTTATTTTGGAGAGGGCTTCCTGGCAGTTCTGGGGCAGGGGATACTTGAGGGTGCTCAAGGGAGCATGCCTGGGGATCAAATTCACATGCTAGGCATGCAGTCCAACCCTTTAGCCCTGGTGTTGTGTTTTATTCATTGACTAATTTATTTTACTTTTGAGTCACACCTGGTTGTGCTCAGGGTGTACACCTGGTTGTGCTCAGGGTGTGCTCCTCGCTCTGCACTCAGGAATCATTCCTGGCAGGCATGGAGGGCATCATAAGAATTGCTGGGGATTGAACCCAAGTTGGCTGCATGCAAGGCAAGAGCCCTACCCACTGAATCTCTGGCCACATGGCCCCTGCTATTTTAAATTAATTGGTTGCATATTTTCTATCCCACTATAATTAAAACTAGTCTCTCTTTTCATAGTACATTGTTTCAACTGTTAAAGTAATCGTAAGTAACAATGCAAGGAATCTTCTTTAACAGGGTTCTTTGGCTGCTCCTCTAATTATTTCCTTCAAGATAAATCTTAGCATTTAAATAATCTAGTTCAACCAGCATGAGGTTTTTACGAGTTTTTAATGTATATTACCGTAATATCTCTCAGAAAGGAAATTATAGGTTAAATTCCTGTCATTTAATCTCCATCAATATTGGGTGATATCATAAAATGCTCATAGATAGATGGAAATGTTGTCTCATTTCAATTACTATTTCTGTAATTTTTATTGATATGAAAGACTTTTGTAAATTTATTAGATATTTTTGTCTTTGTATAATTTATTTTTGTTTTGTGAATATTTCTACTGGATATATATTTTGTTATTAATATTTAGAAAGACCTCCTTTATAAAGTGAGTATAAAAGAATGCTTCTTTCCAATCTTTAATTAAAATTTTTTTTATAAGTTAATGCTTAATGTGTAGTTTTTCATCTTTGTTGAAAGGTTTTTTCTTTTACAATCAAGAGCACCAAAGAACCTCATCATATTATTGCCTTATAATTTTATAATATACTTTAATGTAGATTTCCTTTAATTGCTCTTCTTATTATCAACTAGAGTAAGTTTTGGATTTAAAAAACATTTTAGGCTACACTTAACAATGCATAGGACTTACTTCTGGTTTCTGTACTCAGGGATCAGTTCCAGCAAGACTTTGGGACTAGAGATTTGTGTACTCTCTCTTGGTCCCAAGCTTTGGATTTTATATCGAAGTACAATTACATGAGGAATGCATATGTCATAATCTAATGACCTGATAAACACTTATAAACTGAACAAATCTGCTTAACTAGCAGAAAAAGACAGTATTATCAGCAACCCAGAAGTATAACATTTATCTACCTTCTAGTCCAGGGTTGGCGAACATGCGGCTCCCGGCCAAAATGAATGCGGCTCTTTGCCTCTTATCATGATTTTGTATACTGTGGCTCTTTGCCAAGTTCGGATTTTGTTTTACCGCTTCTGAGGAGGGACCTCTGAGGAGAGATCTCCGAGCGTGTAGTTTGACTTCCGTCTCCCATCCCTCGGAAACAACTGCACAGGCCAGTGAGGGGTGGGGGGAACCCGTGTGTCACATGTTGGGTCACATCTTGCCGTTAGTTCTTAGTGTGGAGAATGCAGCACACCCTCACCATCACTGCAGGATTTTTTGTTTTGTTTTGTTTTGTTTTTGGGTCACACCCGGCAGTGCTCAGGGGTTACTCCTGGCTCCATGCTCAGAAATTGTTCCTGGCAGGCACGGGGGACCATATGGGGCACCGGGATTCGAACCAATGACCTTTTGCATGAAAGGCAAACGCCTTACCTCCATGCTATCTCACCGCAGGATTTTGACCTTCACTCAAAATGGCAAAATGCAATATGTGTTTCATAGATCATTGTTAAAATTATATGCTTTTGTGTATTTGCCTGTTTTGGCAGGTCACTGCGTGGTGCGGCTCTCTGACTCTCACAGTTTAAAATTTTGGCTCTTTGTGTCGAACTTGTTCAAGTTACTATTCTTACAGGTGAGCATTATCTTGATATAGCAAAGACTTGTTTTTCTTTGGTTAGAGAGATTAGGCCAAATTGCTGGAGCAAACGCTTTACAAGTGGATGTCCTGGGTTCAATCTCTATCATCAAAAGTCTCCTGAACCCCTGCTGAGAGCAACACCCCAAATTTAGAACCTGGAATAACTCTCAGACATGGCCCTAAATCAAAACAAAACCAGAAATGATCCCCCCCATATTTTGTTTATATCAAAAAGTATCATATTACTTTTTTTTTAATTTTGTGTTTGTCTTCTCTTAAACTTAAAATTTGTTGGATTCACTAATATTATTGGGTACCGTTTTACATTATTGCTCCCATTATTAGGAGTATTGAAAGTATTGGGTAATGGATTACGTGGGTGGGTGCTTTTTGTGACATTGCTAAATAGTTTTCCAGAATGGCAGCAGTAATTTACAGTTCTATCAATAGTGCCTAAGAATTCCAGTTACTCACACCCTTACCAACAACACTAGACTATTTCTGTCTTACTTAGTCATTCTGATATGAAAGGTACTGAGGTAGGAAGTACCTTTTCTATGATGATATATGAACCTGAATAAATTTTGGTTGCCACTTTGGTAACTTATCTATTCCTTTGAATTCTCCTCTCTATAAGTACTTTGCCTTTTAACTGGTTGCCTTAAAAATGATTTGAGCAGTCACACCCCTAACTCACAGCCACTGCCACACAAACAATAGCCTACCTTCACTCCTAATTTCAAAAGAGATGCAAGCCAAGCCAAGCCACTGAAATTTACTGGCTCAGTTCTATAGATTCCAATTTTCTTGTGGAGCATTCAGCCTCACAGTATCTTCAGGTTACACAATACTGAACCCAATAAGAGCACACCAAATGAGATGGGAAGTAGCAGAGAAGCCAAATGAATTCAATAAACAAAAACAATATCTCAGAAATCTCAACTTGTAACAAATGGCTTAGTAAAACCTTAGATAATGACTTTAATTAAACTATAGTGAGATGCAACAATTTTCACAAATTTTCTTCTATTGAAGTTTTTTTTCCATAATTCCACTAGGCATTTTATTATAACAAGCAATATTAAATAAACTATATATATATATATTTTTTTGTACCTGCTAAGAAGGTAGGCTTGAGGGCATCTGGTAAACTGGGAATAATGGTAGAGAGAAGATCACACTGGTGGTGGGATTGGGGTTGAAACATTAAATGCCTCAAACAATTGTTTTAGAAAAATTTTTTGTTGTTTTTTTTGGCCACACCCAGTGATACTCAGGGGTTACACCTGACTTTGTGCTCAGAAATTGCTCCTGGCTTGGGGTCCGAGGTCAGCAGCATGCAAGGTAAACATCCTACCACTTGTGCCACTACTCCTGCCCCTGTATTAGAAAGAATTTTGTAAACCATGATGTTTAAATAAAGTTTAAAAAATGATTTGGGGCCTGAGAGATAGCACAGTTTTGCCTTGCATGCAGAAAGACGGTGGTTCAAATCCCGGCATCCCTATGGTCCCCGAGCCTGTCCGGGCGATTTCTGAGCATAGAGCCAGGGGTAGCCCCTGAGTGCTGCCGTGTGTGACCTAAAAACCAAATCCCCCCCCCCCAAAAAAAAGTTTTGTAGGAATTCTTCCTTTCTGACACTTTTGTTTATTGTCATATACTCAAATTGCAATTATATCTTCTTTTTTTTTGTGGGGCAGGGCACATCCAGCAGTGTTCAGGGGTTACTTCTGGCTCTCTGCTCAGGAATCGCTCCTGGCAGGCTCGAAGGACCATATGGGATGCAGGGGTTCGAACCACCATCTTTCTGCATGCAAGGCAAACACCCTACCTCCATGCTATCTCTCCAACCCCTATATCTTCCTTTACTCTTTAGGTTTACTTCTTAATTTCTGCTTGGTTTGGATTTTTGGTCCACATCCAGCAGTGCTCAAGGCCACCTACTGGCTCTGTATTCAGGGTTCAGGGCCACATAGGATGCTGGGAATTGAACACTAGCTACATTCAAGACAAGTGCCCTACCTGCTGACCTATTGCTCTGAAACCCTCCTCTTAGTTTTATTATTGAGTCCCTCGACAATATTACTAGTATTCGATGGAACAGAATGCTTTGTCCTTCAGCATCTGTGGTTAGCACTCCTTATAATATGTTTAGGGAATATTTTCCTTCTCCAATATTATAGATGTGTTTTCTTAACATTAATATTAATGACTTTAACCTTCATATTTAGGTGTACAATCTATCTGAGATTGATTTTCCTTTATGATGTGAGATGCAGAGAGGCAAATCTCTTTTCCATATGGATATACAATTGACTCAAAACCATTTCTTAAAATGACTTTTTTCCCCATAACATTGGAGATGCATGCTGAATGTAAGGATGCTATAGAGCCATGAGGATAAATAATTTTATACTGTAGTCAACAGCATGAATTAATTTTACAAACGGCAAATTTAATGAGAAAAACAAACACAAAAAGGGCAGGCATGGTAATTCTTTGCAATGAATCAGAAAACCATGTATGAGTAGGACTGTTGTGTCATCTATTTTGTTCCATACATGACTGTTTCTATTCTTGTGCAAATATAACATTGTCTTAATTATTAAAACCTTAAAATAGGTCTTGCTATCTGGTGATATAATTCTTCTTTCTTTGTTCTTCTGTAAGATTGCCTTAGGGAAGGAACTAGATCCTCTTCATTTTCATATAAATTTTAGTATCAGATTATCAATTATCACACAAAACCCTTCTGGGATTTTCCTTGAGATTGCTCCTGTCTTTTTTTGATCTTCAAAATGAACTTCATTCTGTCAAGATAAAAAAATAAAGTCCCTTTGGAGCTTTGATTTAGATTGTATTAATCCCATAATTTAATTTGTGGTATATTGAATTCTTTTTTTACTATTTCATGGCTGTGAATATTGATTTCCCTACTAGACCATCAGCAGTTTTTGGAGAATGTATCTACCACATAATTCTTTTGTTCTCTGCACAATTTGATGACAACCTGTAGCCAATTCACATTTAGTGTGTATTTATTGAAAAACAAAACAAAACAGAAACCTCATAAACTTTGGTGAAGTGACATTATCAAAGCTTTTTGCTAATAATCTGGGGTGGGTGCTCCCTGGTTTCTGATTTAATCAACTGAAAAATGATTTGCTTATTTATTCATTCACCTAGGTAACCCATTAGCATAGTCTAGCTTTAAATAAATATTAAATTATACGTTGAACCATCTGTCAGAACTTAGGCATCTTCCTTTTCCCCAAGAAGTTTTCAGTCCAGATATTGAGTACAAACCCAATTATCTGAAATGTCACCATTTTCATGCTAGAATTGTAAAGCAGATGTGTTTGACTCTAGTAGAGAAACCAGAGACAGTGTCAAATTCCAGTGAAGTTGGTCATTAGAACTTGAAGCATAATAGGAGTCCTCAGGTAGTGGCATAGGGGAAAGCAGAGGGGAGAAGTCTGGGTGAAGAGAAAACAAATTTTTTTTTGAGAAAACAAATTTAAAAGCTAAGAAATCATGAGTGTTCCAGCATAGGTTTTGT
>PVKC010007158.1:0-29963 GCA_004027635.1 Crocidura indochinensis
CTATAGGCAATAGAGATGAAGGCTGAAAAGTTCAGCCCATGATATGAAGCTTATCATAAAGAGTGGTAAGTGCAATTAGCAAAATAACTACACAAACTACTATGACAGTGGTAAAGAGAGAAGTAAAATTCTTGTCTTGGAGACAGTAGGGCATGGGGAAAGAAGGAAGTGAGGGCAATGGTGGGAAAGTTTCATTGGTCAAAGAAATTGTGCATTTTATGACTCAAACCTAATTATGAACATGTTTGTAACCATTTGTGCTTAATAAAGAAATTATATATAAAAGAGTAACTATCATTAGTATGCTTTCAAGAATAAGTACTGCATTATTGGCATAGGGCATTTGAAGTTTGCCAAGAATATCTTGAGTGACTCAAAAATTCTGATTTGTCTTTTGAATACTCAAAAAGTGTTTAAATAACATTTTACAGTTATTTTATGCTATTTTAAAATAAAACTTGGCCAAAAAATAAAACTGCCACTGAGTTTCTCAGAAAGCTTTATGTTTAGCAGGCATTCAGTATATACTTCTTAAACAATCCATCAAACTATCGTATTTGACAACAAAAATAGGGTAAAGGATAAGTGTGTAAATTAAGTAAGAACACCCTCATCCTTCAAATCAATATGGTATTTTTGAATGTTAGCAGTAAAAGTTATGGGGGGACATCAGGTTTTTATTTTCAGTGGAGAAATACATTTGCATGCGTGTGTATGTGTAAAACTAAAATGTTCTGGCATGAAGCAAATATCCAAGGGGCAAACTATGAAGAGGTTATTTATTTATTACAAGTTATGGATGAGTTCTCAGGATCCCTCATAGCTCAACCATGTGTGAGAGTCATGGAACAAAAGAAACTTTGCAAACACGTGGAAATAAGAGAACATGTACTGGTCAACCTGTGAGACAACAAATCAGCTTAAATAGCACTTTTGAGGGTAAGAAGGTAATTTCTGAGAATTCCGTGCTTTCTGTTATTACAGACCACTATAGACCTGACCCTCACATTTGAATATTAAATTAGTGAAAGCAGCATCTATACAATACCGATGGTATTAGTCATGTCTGTTGGGGCATCCAATACCAGATGTCACTTTTCTGATCTTTCAGGCTCAGCCTTCACTGTTTTTTGGCACGCCAGAGTTTGCATCTGAGTACAATTTAAGTTGTAACAATGCAATCAGCATGCTTGATTTTTTTTTTTGCCTTCCTTTCCCGCTATTTTGGGAGCTAAAGCTATGAAGCTCCTCTGCTTATTAATCTGGGAAGTTATCTGGGAAGTTAGAGATGTTTTTCAGAGGCTCCCTTCCCTCATGCCTTTGGATAGTAAGAGAGTTTTCTCTCTTATTGCCTTATAAACATTCATCTGTAAGATTTATGGCAACCTTGCAAATAACCATACTTCAGTGAAAGTAATAATTTATGTTGGGTTAATAGAAAAGAGTTCAGATCCCACTCATTTTCCCACCTGTGCACCTCCTGGGAGAGAGGCACCAATCCAAAAAAAATGGATGTGTGTGGGTGAACTGTTTGTACTTATTTTCAGGGTTGACTTAAAATATGATAGTTGGGAATTCACCCATCTGCTATATCTCTTAGACTGAGTCTAATTTGTTAGTAAAAGTGCATTAATCCAGTTATAACTCATAGTTTTTAATCATCAAGCAATGATGATGAAAGGAATATTATTAAGTTTGATCTGAGATCTTTACACCAAAAGTATCATGAACTTCCTTCATATAGTATTGATTCTATAGGAAAAGTCATTTTTGTGTGTGAATTGTGTAATTCCTGAGAGCTTCCTGAAGTGGGTCTTGCATCATCATTAAGTATCTTGCATATCATTAATTTTTGCATCATCATAACTGGGCATACATTATGACAACAGATCGTAGTTGAACTATTCTGATATTACCTAATATTCATTTAGACAGTGAAACAACCCTGATTTAAAAATACATCATCAAATTTTAAGTTTTACTTGAAAAAGCCATTGTTTTCTATCACCATACATCTTAGTATATCCAGTTCTAAAATACTGGAACTTCTAGTGTCAGAGACTTACCGAAGCACAGATCACAAATTGCACTTTAAAACTGAATATTGTTAAAAAGAGTTCATTGATAGCGCTACTTATAATAGAATATGCATAATATAGGAATGCACCAGAACATGGTACCCTGGAGTTGGCAAAATCAGAATGTCATTACCACTGTGTGAAATGAGTGACAGAAACTCAGGTTTAAAGAGTACCGATAGGAGTGCTAGCATTAGAGAATCTCATCTAGCCTTTTGTAGTTCAGTCAAGGGGATACTTATATTTCAACTTCTCTCCATTGTCTAAAGCTAGTCAAAATTAAAATGCCTGAAAAACTCAGCAGGATAGGAAAAGCATAGAACGATGCAGTTAAGCTATTGACATACTTCTTCAAATCTCTTATCTTTCTTAATAACTTTTCATGGAGTTCTCCTTCTAGTTAGGATATAGAAAGATTTGAAGTGTCATCTTTGCTACCGAAACAAAGAAACAAAAAGCAATGTATCAAAATTGTTTTAAAATAAACATCCTTGAGGGCCAGAGCGGTAGTGTAGCAGGAGGGTGCTTGCCTTGCACGTGGGTGAGCCTGGACAGACCTAGGTTTGATCCAAGGCGTCCCATATGGTCCCCCAAGTCAGGAGAGATTTCTGAGCATTTTAGCCAGGAGTAACCCCTGAGCATCACTAGGTGTGGCCCAAAAACTAACTAAATAAATAAACATCCTTGAATAAAAAAATGAGTCTAAACAAGAGAAGTAAATCAACATAGATTACAAAAGTTGATAGAAATATGAGAAGATGCTAAAAATTATAATCTTTAAATAGTATGATAAATATCCTAATCCATTAGAAATATCTATTGAATTTGAATCTAGTGAAAATTCAAATGCTTACATTTATTCTCATAATTTTAATAATAATACTATAAAACTATAATCCTGCCCAAAATTACTTAAATTTGATTCAGTCAAACTACTAGGACTTTTAACTAGTTTTTCAAAATATAAATTATCCCTTATTAGGAAAAAGATAATATGCAATAATGTTTAGTAAGTTATAATGTACTAAAATATTCTAATATGCATGTAAGTGTATTATATTTTAAAAATACATTAATGACTGCTCCTTTAGACACAATAATCAAACAAAAATGATTTATTATATTATGTTCAAAAGGCTAAAAATATATTGCAATCAGAAATAAAGAGAAAAATAAACTAAATGTTGAATCAATTAAAAAGAATCTGAAAAAATATGAAAAAATTTGAGTCAATGGTACAAAGGAAAGATATAATAGTAAATAGGTAACAAATAACCAAAATGGAATACTAAATTAAAATTATAGAATAACAAATTATATAATTACTGGATAGAATTACTAGAATATTGAATTTAACAAAAGATAAAATGACTGACCTGAAACAGATCAATAAAAATTACCCAATCCAAAGCAACAAAATGATCTCTCAAATATCTAATGAATATTATTAAGGAGAGATACCAAAAAGAGAAAATAGAATGAGCTAGAATAAAATGAAGTATTTTTGACTAAAAATCTTTTAATTTATAGCACATAAATCTCACAAATACAAAATTCTCAGTAAATTTCAGGCAAAATAATTAGCAAAGTAGTAGTTTCTAAGCACAACACCAGTTAGGCATAAAATCCCAAAAACAGAAAATACAACAATAAAAGTGACAGTCCTTCCTTTAACAACAACAGCAACAAGAACAGTAACAAACAATAAAGCACCAATAAATGAAATAATAATTTGTGGTCAAAATAACAAATTAAAATTTTATAATATCTTTATTTAATTACCATGATTACAAACATGTTTGTTTTGGGTTTCACTTATAAAACAGAACACCTCCTTTCACCAGTGCAAACTTCCCACCACCAATGCCCCCAGCTACCTCCTCCCCCAAGCCCTGTTTGTCTTGATACAGGCATCCTGTTTCTCTTATTTACTACCATTGTCATGATAATTTTTAGTATAGTCATTTTTCTTAAGTGCTCTCACTACTCTTTGTAGTAAGCTTCATATCATGGGCCAGTCCTTGCAGTCCTCATCTCTATTGTCTCTGGGTATTATTAAACTAATGTCTTTTGTTTTTCTTAAGTCCCACAGATGAGTCAGACTATTCTGGTTTTTGTTTTTATGTTCAGTTTTTTTTTAATTTTAATCAAAGTGGATTACAAATCTTTCACAGTAATATTTTAGGTACATTGTGATAGTGAATCAGGGACATTCCCACCACCAATATTGTCCACCCTCCACCCCTGTTCCCAGCATGTATCCCATATCCCCGTCTCTGATTCATTTCACTCTGCAAAATAGCTTTCATGTCCACCCATGTATAGAAAAATTTCATGACTTCATAGTCTTCTATTGTGTATATGAACAACAGATTCTTTAGTAATCTGTTGTTGAGCATCTGGTTTGTTTCCTGAATCTGGCTATTAAATAGTGCTACAATGAACATAGGTGTGCAGAAAGAATTTTTGCATTGTGTTTCTGTGTTCCTAGGGTATATCCCTAGAAGTGGTATAGCTGGATAAAAAGGGAGTGCAGTTTCCATTTTTTCCTTAGGAATCTCCATATTGTTTCCCGTAAAGGCTGGACTAGATGGCATTCCCACCAGCAGTGAATGAGAGTTCCTTCTCCCCACATCATCTTCACCAGCACTGATTGTTCCTGTTTTATTTTTGTGTGTGTGTGATGTGTACCAGACTCTGTGCTGTGAGGTGGTACCTCATTGTTGATTTGATTTGCATGCCACTCATGATTGGTGTTGTGAAGCATTTTTTATATGCCTTTTGGACATTTGGACATCTTTTCTTTGAAGAAGTGTCTGTTCATTTTTTCTCCCCATATTTTGATGGGATTGTATTTCTTTCTTGTTAAATTCTGTCTATTCCTTATGAATCATAGATATTAACCCCTTATCTGATAACTATAAGGTGAATAGTTTCTTCCATTCTTTGGGTGGCCTTTTTATCCTAGTCACTATTTCCTTTGAGGTGCAGAATCTACTCAATTTAATGTAGTCCCATTTGTTTACCTCTGCTTCAAGTTGTTTGGAAAGTGATATTTTCTCATTGAAGATGCCTTTCATCTCAATGTTATGGAGTTTTTTTTTGCCTATGTGTTCTTCTATATACCTACAAATGTTTGTAATCCTGTTCCTATAGATATTATTAAAAAGAAAAAAGGAACAAGAACAACCAGTGCTGACATGAATGCAGAAAAAAAGAGACTCACTGTTGGTGAGAATGTCTACTGATCCAGCCCTTCTGGAAAACAACATGGACATTCCAATAAAATCTAAAAATGGAGCTTCCATTTGAACTAGCATCTTCACTATTTGGAATATACACCAAGGGTCAAAAATAAAATGGATAAAAGACATTTGAACTTCTATGTTTCTTATAGCACTATCCTCTATATCCCAAGTCTTGAAACGACCCAGTTGTCCAAGATTAGATGATTACCTCAGTACTGAAAGATGATAAAATGAGACACATAATACCATTCAGTGGTAGCATTGGAAACCAAAGTGTCTAAAGAGAAAAGGGAGAATTATATATAGAATTATATATGTTGTATAAATATATATAAACATATATATGTTGTATAAATATAAACTATGTAGTCCTAGGTTGGTGTGAGTACTTTCTCTGCACAGAACCTTTACCCCTTCTGCCAGCAGGTCTGAAGGCTCAGGATAATGCGTAGAAATTCACAGGCAGTCAGTTAAAGTTTCAGGAGTCAACTAGTTTTATTTCATGGCCCTAGCCACCATATGCATGTCCTCACATGGCTTCTATGCTAAGTCTTTTCCAAACAGCTTCTTCTCTGCTGCTTTCCATGAGTCCTTGCTCCTTTTCTGTCTCACACTTTAATCAACTCCAAACCAAAACCCCAGAGGGGGATGGGGAAAAAGCTGGAAGAAAGGCAGTGAGAACCCAGATACAGAAGGGAACTATTTCTCAAAGGCTTCTATTTACCTCACATCTATATAGCTATATCTATCTAAACCTCTCTCTATAGATAGATAGATAGATAGATAGATAGATAGATAGATAGATAGATAGATAGATAGATAGATAGATAGATAGATGGATGGATGGATGGATAGATAGATAGATAGATAGATTGATTGATTGATTGATTGATTGATAGATCTCTTTCTATATATGAATATATTTTTTCATATATCTCTCTATATATTCATATAGCGAAAGATATTATAGAGAGAAAAGAAAAAGAAAGAAACCAGCGATAGAACAGATTGGGGAGGCAGAGAGAAACTGAGGATTTGGTGGCAGGAAGTTTGTACACTGGTAAAGGGAGGGGTGTGGGAACATTGTATAACTGAAGCTCTACTATCAACATCTGTATCTCATGATATTTCAGTGAGATTAACTGGAATCCATTTCCACTCAGTTACTTGTTACTCATGGCATGAAACATCTTTGAATGCAGTAACTTGGATTGAGTTTTAGACACCTGATCCCACTTCCATGTGCGATCTGTTCCTTCCTAATAAATACTTTGGGTTTCAGGAAAAGGCTCTCTGTGTTACTGGACTTCCCACTGAACTTCCTCTTTCTGAGAAGCTGAAGGCTTATTTGTCAGAATTCCTGAACTCATTTCTTCCTTTAAAAATAAAAACAAAGCAAAAACAAAATATCAGTTACCTATTCAATTGAACATTCTTCAAATATGAAAGTAATTAAAGTGCTTTCAGGTAAAAAATTGAAATATTTTTGAGTTTCAAGGTGCAAGTTATGTTGGTAATTCTAAGTAAAATAAAATAGAGTGAGCAACAAGTAAATTAAACTGTTAAATATAATAAAACTATATCACTATAAAGAAGAATTTTCTTAAATATTTAACAAGTCAATTGTCTAATGTGAAATACTTTGTGGTATTTAAAACATACAAAGGTGTACATGTGTAATTAAAAGAGGAAAAGTGTTGGGAAGAATGTACAAAAGATTAAAAGTATCTTAATTGAGAACAATTTAATTTTTTGTTGTAAAAAGCCAGAATAATGCAAGCAGCCATGATAAAGAGTTTATAACATTCAATAACATTCAAAAGCAATAAAAGGAATATAAAGTAATGATATTTGAAAATATTTCATAAAGAGAAGTAAGATACAGAAAGGGAAAAGAACACAAACATTAGAGGGTATAAATAAAAAGCAAATCGCAATGTTGTAAACACACACATTAAATAAATGGACTAAGTATTCAATTATCTTGAATTAAGTTGTCAAACAGGTTAAACAATGGGAGACAACACAAACAAGATGCAAATAAATGGTTGGAAATGATAAATCATAAAAAACTAAAAGTAAGGTATAGACTAGATTTAAATGAAGTAAAGCAGTTATAAATGAAATGTTTAACAAGTAAGAGGATATTTTTTAATAAAAATGATAATGTGAAAATGATATGTCATTCATTGTTTAGGAAAGAGAAATAGTTTGAAAAAATAAAATAGAGTTTAATTAAATGTAAAGAAAAAAGACCTAAATGAAAATATAATCATAAATTTTTCCTTGATCAACAATTAAATCATATAAATAATATTATAAATTTATATCTGAATACTATCAAGTAAAGTAATTATCAAATAAACTAAATAAACTAATAAACAAAATAAAACTAGATATGGACTATTATAATACATTATATGCAATAATTTCATTCTTTTGTTTTGTTCTTGTGTCATACACAGCAGTGCTCAGGGATTACTCCTGGCTCAGCACTCAGAAATCATCCTGGCAGGCATGGGGGACCATATACCAGATTCAAACCACCATCTTTCCTGGATTGGCTGCATACTGTACCACTGTGCTGACTCTCTGAACCCCATATGCAATGATTCAAGTATATAAGTGGCCGAGAAAAAAGTACACACAAGTGCCAGAGCAGTGGCGCAGTGATAGGGTGTTTGTCTTGTACACAGATGATCAAGGAAAGACCACATTTCGATCCCCTGGGGACATAGTGTCCCAAGACAGGAGTGATTTCTGAGTGCATAGCCAGGACTAACCCTGAGTGTCACCAGGTGTGGCCCAAAAACACCAAAAAAAAAAAATTGAAAGCACAGATATGTGAGACCACAGTTGATCCCTGTAATCTGACTCCCAAGCATCACTGAGTGTAACTCTGATATTAGGCACTGCATTGGCACCCAAACACCAATGGGTGTGACCATAGTGGTTCTTAGCATTGAAGAGTGTGTGAGTAATGCTTCATCACTGATGCTAGTATTGAATCTTTTATAGCCAAGTTGGTAGACTATCTGATGAAGTGACTCTTGGTCCTCTGAGAACTGCTCAGAAATCTCCCAAATATATACTCATTAAAAAGATATATTCTGAGTGATATATTGCTAATAAATAATATAGTAATAAATTATATAGCTAATTTTTTTCTTTTTCTTGTTGGGCCACATCCTGTGACTCTTTGGGATTACTCCTGGCTATATGCTCAGAAATTGCTCCTGGCTTGGAAGACCATATGGGATGTGGGAGGATCGAACCAAGGTCCATCCTAGATTGGCCATGTCAAAGCAAAAGCCCTACCACTGTGCTATTATTCCGGCCCCTATATTGCTAATTTTTATAAAGTGACAGCCTGGGGCCCGGGAGATAGCATGGAGGTAAGGCGGTTGCCTTTCATGCAAAAAGGTCATCGGTTCGAATCCCAGTGCCCCATATGGTCCCCCGTGTCTGCCAGGAGCAATTTCTGAGCATGTAGCCAGGAGTAACCCATGAGCACTGCCGGGTGTGACCCAAAAACCAAAAAAAAAAAAAAAAAGTGACAGCCTATAATGAGTGTCCTCAAAATTATAATTAAACTAAATCTAATAATATATTTCAGCTAAAGAAATAGTAGTTATTAATATATTTCAGCTAAAGAAATAGTAGTTATTGAAGTGCTTATCTTGCATGCAGCTAAAGCATGTTCAATTCCTGACACCACATATGATCCTCTGAGCACTTTTAGGAGTTAGCCCTGAGCATAAAACTGGGAGTACCCCCCAAACCAAAAACTAAAATATAAACTTCAAATATTTGGATATTTAAAGACATATATTGTAATTCATGAGTTGTAAAGTCAAGAAAAATAAAATACTATTTTAATTCTATGGAAGTCTTACATATAATCATGCAACTAAAAACATTCTTAGAAGAACGTTAAGATTTTACTTTAAAATTAATGTGTATGAATTCTTGAAACCATTAAAAATGTATAATAGGGAGGTAGAAGAAATAGTAGAGTAGTGATGAGAGTACATATATTACATGCACCTGACAACAGTTCTATTTCCAACACCACATGGAACTCTTAGCATTGATCAGGGTGTGTTAGATTAACTAGGTTCTTCTTCTATTACCACCCCATAGTGTAGTTTGATTCTTCCTAATGAAAATCTCAGGTCTCACAAAAATGCTCTCTTGCATTTCCTGCTTTCCTCCACTGAGCCATCTGCTTCCCAGAGCAGCAGAAGCAGAAGGCTTGCATGTTGGGGTTCCTGAACCTATTTCACCCTCTTCAGTATGTGGCAATTATTTTCCTGCATTGGCGTTTGCTTCCAAGCTCTTGTCTCTCCAATGTCTTGGACTTGGAATATGAGGCTTCCATCAAAAGGGTGATATGGCGATGGCTCTAGATGTCCTAGAGAACTACTACAGTGGTAGTTCTTGCACCTCAGGACCTGAGCAATAACACATCCTCAATCCTTAGCATCAAACTACCTGCCCTTATTGATAATCTATCACTAGTTCCCCAGGATCTCTGTATACATTTTGAAAGAAAAAATATTTTAGATAAAAAAAACCAACATCAAATTAAAGCTAAGCTTTCACTTTAGGGAGCCAGATTAATAATAGAAAAATATTACTTGGGGATGGGTGTTGGAGATGTACACAGTTGTGCTCAGGAACTATTTATGATTGTATTCTGGGGTTGCTCTTAAAGACTATGAGGTACCATAGATTAAACCTAAGCCTACTGAGAGCAAAGCTTGAGTTTAGCTTATTAAACAATCTCCACTGAATTGTTACTCTTTCCACAAAATGTTTTTAAAAGTAGAAATCTTAACTGATCTAAAAAAAGAAAGAGAACAGAGGTTCTAATAGTTGAAATGAAAATCTATATCTAAAAACAAGTCCTAGGTATATTAAAAGCATAAGAATATTTTGATCAACTCTATGCCAATGAACACAATTTAGAAAATATGAATGTTTTTAAAACATCATACAGCAAAACTGTCACTAGCAAAAAATAATTTGAAATTGTTTTGGAAAAACAGAGAGATACTAAGTTGGTAAGGGCTTGGCATAAACAAGGCTAACTAAATTTCAATCCTCCAGGTCCCACACCTGCATCCAAGATAATCTTATGATCCCTCCTGAGAATGGAGCCAGAAATGAGTCTTGAGCACAGTTGGAGGTGACCCCTCAAACAAAGAACAAACAAAAATTGTTCGGAGGAATCTAAATATAGTATAGGGTTTAAGGTGATGTGTTATATGTGACAACACCACTTTGATCATTCAGGTAATCCCCAGAAGTACTGGACCTGAACAGCACATATTTTTGGACTCTCACATTGCATGACCAATCATTTTATCCAAGAATTCTCTGAATGGGTCCTCCAATTTTCCTTAGAGGTCCAAAAATTTTGAGAAGCTCCAAATTAAAAATATATGTACATTCTTATATTCCATTGGAATGTTAGGATACTTACTAGGATCTTTGTTTGTTTGTTTGTTTTTGTTTATGGAACACACCTGGCAGTGCTCAGGGGTTACTCTTGGCTATGTGCTCAGAAATCGCTCCTGACAGGCTCGAGGGACCATCTGGGATGCCAGGATTCGAAAATCTGCCCATCCTGGGTGCAAGGCAAATGCCCTACCGGCTGCACTATCTCTCCAGCTCCCGAATGTTAGGATACTAATACATCTAGCACAGATCTTCAATGATATCTGAAGAATATCGTCTGAACGAGGTTTTATGGTTATAAATTCGTGCCTTATAGTGTTATGTGTGCTTTTAAATTTTCTATTTGAATTTTTAAGGTTTATCCCAAACTTTCAAACATTTTTTCAAAATTGACAACTGTATTGCTATAAGCTTTTCCATTTTTTTATTATTTTAAAAGCCATAAAATATTGCTAGGTAAATATAAAGAAAACTAAAATAATTGGAAAGATGTATCATAATAATGAAATAAGATAAGGCACTCAGTTTTCAATTCACTTCAAACTAAAATTTTAGCAGGTTTTTTGTTAGAAATTGATGTGATGATGCCATAACTCAGATTAAAATTTGAAGGACTTATATAGACAAAAAAAAACTAGTAAGAGAATAAAGTTGAAAGATTTATGCCATCTGATTTCAAGTTTAACTATAGAACTAGCTAATTAAGATAGTGTGGTATTGGCATAGGAATAGACAAATAGATCAATAAAACAGCATTAAAATTCTAAAAATAAAGTTACACACATATTGATTTCTGTAAAAGCACCAAGATAATTCCATGTGGGAATAATAGTTGTTTCAATAAATGTTACTATAATAACAAAATATTTATTTTTAAAAAGATACCAAGCTTCTCTCATTTTTCATGAAAGCTAACTAGGAACATATTATAGACTATAAAACTTCTAGAGGAAAACATGGAAGAGTATATTCATGATAACTATCTTATTTGCCTTATAATTGGCAAAATATTTCTCATACAACAAAAAAAGAAAAAAGAAAAATAGAGCTGGAGAAAATATAATATCTTTTTAAGATGATTGCTTACATTATGGAAGCTCTGAACTTTGCATGTAGACTCTAACCACCACTAAGAGTGATGTGAGGTAAGAATAGAGCTATCATTAAGCCCTGATTACTGCTCCAGGAAAGAAAAGAAAGGATTGTATTTTGGATTTTATATATATAAAACATTTTTATTCAGAGAAATTCTGGTTTGGGGCTGGAATGATAGAACAGCTGGGAAGGACCTGGATTTGTTCTCAGGCATCCTATATGGTCCCCAAGCCTGCCAGGAGCGATTTCTGAGTGAAAATCCAGGAGTAATCCCTGAGCACTGCTGAGTGTGGCTCCAAAACAAAACAAAACAAAACAAAAATATCTGTTTTTTAAACAGATCAATAAAAAAATAAAAGAAGGCTGGGAATGGAGCTGGCAGTGGAGCAGCTGCCTTACTTGTACTTGACAATGAGGAAAGAAGAAAAAAGAGAAGAGAGGAAAGGGAAGAGAGGGGAGAAATATATAAGAGAAGAGCGGACTTGGTGGGGGGGAGAGAAGAACAAGGAAAGGAAAGAAAGGAAGAGGAGAGATGAGGCGAGGGAAATGGGGGAAAGAGGAAAAAGGAAGGGAGGAGGGGAAGAGAAGGGAAGGCCTGGAAAGGAAGAGAAGAGGAAGGCAAGGACTGGAAGGGAAGAGAAGAGGAAGGGAAGGAAATGAGTGATGAAGGAAAGGAGAAGAGAAGGAAGGGAGGTAAAGGGAATAAAAAGTAGGTAGAGTACAGCAAGGGAAGCTGGAAAGGAGGGAAAGGGAAGCAGGGAAGTGAGGGCAAGTAGAAAAAAGGGATGAGAAGAGAGAGAAAGGGAGGGAATAAAAAGGGAGGGGAAGGAAAGGAAGAGTAGAGGAGGAAGAAAGGGAAAGGGAAAGGAGGGAAGGGAAAAACCTAAACTCAGACCTCTCATTATCACTATGCAAAAAACGTTTGCAATATTTGCATCCAAAATTGATGAGAATTAGTTTACTTAATTAGGCTTCAAACATTCTTATTAAAGAATTCATATAAATATAAATTTTTCAAAAATTGGGAAATTTAGACAAGTTAAAAAATTCTTAGGAGTGGTTCCAGAGAGATAACATGGAGGTAGGGCATTTACTTTGCATGCAGAAGGACAGTGGTTTGAATCCCTGCATACTATATGGTCCCCCAAGCCTGCCAGGAGCAATTTCTGAGCGTAGAGCCAGAAGTAACCCCTGAGCACTTTGGTGTGTGACCCCTCCCCCCAAAAAAGCAAAAAAAAAAAAATCGTAAGAGGGAATAAAGTAAAAGTCTAATCTATAAAGTTAACGTTCCAGAGTAAGGATGGAATTGACATCATTAAGTAGTAGTTTTGACCATCTTTTTGGTAATACTGATTCCTAAAAATTACATTAAAGGTGGGGCCAGAGCAGTAGTGCAGTGGTAGGGCATTTGCTTTGTATGTGCTGATCTAGAACAGATTTTGGTTCGATCCACCAGAGTCCCATATGGTCCCCAAGCCAGGAGTGATTTCTGAGTGCATAGCCAGGAGTAATCTCTGAGCACCACTGGGTGTGGCCCAAAAAAACAAAACAAAAACCATTAAGTTAAGGATTTTCTAAGGGCTGCATTTATCTACAGGTAGTAAAACTTTTTAATTTCATGAAGCAAATAAGCAGGAAAGATCAGACTTTATGGAGAGTTCTCAGAAAACTCAAAACTGAGCTGTCACACCATCAACAATGCTTCTTTTGGTAATTTGTCACCTGGACAGGAAAACATTCATCCAAAAGTATGTATGCACAGCACTATTCATTTGCAGCACTCCGTACAATAACCAAGACTTAGAAACCTGGAATTTCAAAACAGACAAGTGGATCATGAAGATGTGATACATTACACAATGGAATACTACAAACCTATAAGGAATGAGGCAATCATGTCATTTGCAGCAACAATGAAGGAACTAGAAGATATCATGTTAAACAAAGCCAGAAGAAGGATAAATACAGAATATCAGTTACATGTGGTATTTAGAATGACTTTCATGAAGAAATGTAATGGTCTAAATGGAAGTTGTCTCGAACACTATTGACCACAGAGTATAGCAAGGAGAAGCAAAGAAACTGAGTAGAAGAGAAACCCCAAGCCCGAGCAGTGTGCAGACCGGGCGGGCGTTCATGGATACAAAGGATGAACAACCTAAGATGGCACCTCGGTGCCCAGCCACACGAGAAACTATACCCAGCATGCGTTACGAAAATGTCTCTAAAACTTTTTAACATACCCTTTATCTCTAGGAAGTACCTTCTTTAGGACCTGAGGCACGTGACCAGCCACACACATGACTGAAACAGCAACTGTGACCTATAGACTTATACTACAGGACCTACTCATTGATTACATTCAAGCAAAACTAACATTCCCTTGCTCTCTTCTCCTCTCTTCTCACTGCTTCCTTTTTTCTTTTTAATCTTATTTTCTCTTTTCTTATTTTCTGCTCCTTCCATTTACTCACCACTTTCCCCCCTTTAGAAATCTGACTATCCTTTCATCCCTCAATCTCATCCACATTCCCCACCTTATTAAAACTCTTCACCCTCAGTTCTTAATCCATTAGGCATCAAGACTGACCTCCTACCCCAACGAACCAGTACCCAGCACCCAAGTAAAGGGACACCCACCCAAACCCACACCTCATCTCCTGCAAGAAAAGACAACCAACACCCCTTCTGACTCATGCAGTATAGCCCTCCTTACCAACTCTTCCGAACATGGACTGTTGCTTAATACCGGATTTAGCTCCCTCCCCAAAGCAAGATCTCTATCCAAAACCTCCCTGCTGCAAATCTTTTGCCAATCTCAAGGTCAGGGTGTGGGTTGAAAAAACACCCTAGAACCCACACCCCCCAAGAAAATCTCAAAAGGCAATGGGGAAACCTATACTTCCATTATAAGTATAAGACCTGTACAACACTACCTCTTTACCTGCTTTTCCCCAAATATAAGGTAGTCTCCTGCATCACTTTGTTCCTTTATTTACTTTTTTAATTTCTTTTTCAAATCATTTTACTCTCTCTATATATGAGCACATACATTTTATTTATTTTTTTTTTATCTTTCTTGGGTATGTACTTGTTTCTGTTTTCTTCTCTTTCCACCCCCCAAACACCGGCAATATAATCTAGCACCATTTCTTCCTGCAAAGTCACACTAAAAAATGGGGGAAACTTAGGTATAAAAACAAGCTCTTATCTACGAGGGATAAGAACTCATACTTATTTAAAACACAGGGGCATTTCCCACCTTGAAAATATGTCATATGGATCCAATTTAGACCACAGGTGATTAGACACTGACCATTCAGCATTGAACCTTGGATTCCAGACATAGAAACGACACAGTTCTTCACAACAGCTACAGGAACCAAATCCCATCTGGGACATCCTTAATACTGCTCGGACACCAACATGTGTCAGCCCTAATATGATATCCTGACAACAAGGACATTGGTAACAGCTTGACCTAAGAGCAGGTCATCCTACCACACCAGCTAACGTTTTGACAAAATCAGAAGACTTGTCACCCTTTGGTCGGCGCAAAAGTCAAGATCACGATTTACAGATGACTGACTGATAGATACAGTATGCACCCTGGGACCAATTAAAAAAAGAAAAGCCCTAGGGTTTGATCTACAACCTGCACAACAACCAAAAACTCTAATTCCAGAAGTCTGACTGAGACAATTGCAACTGAATGGGTCTTCTGGAAACATAACGAAAGACACTATCTCAGTCTCCATCCTAGGATCAGTGTAAGGACCAAGACCACCAACCACAGAAGATGGATTAAAATGACATTGAGGAAACAGAACTTCTAGAACCACAAAGAAAGACTACATCATAAGTTCCACTCCTTGACTGGTGCAGGGACCGAGATCTCTAGATACAGAGGTCTGACTTTATCACCCAGGACGGAGCAGATGTCTTCAATACACCACAAAAGCATCAAGAGGAGAGTAAATGAACTTGAAAGGAGTCTATAATTAATCCCATGACAATATATTCCAAGGGTGGAGAAACCGTGTATCTCTTAGGCCAAGGGAATTCCTTTTCGAATAATCCCAATATTTACTGTCCCTATACAGGAGTGAAAAAGGAAAAAAAAAAAAAAAAAGAAAAAGAAAAAGACAAAAACCCATAAAATAATCCTTTTTTTTTTAATTATCTAGTTTTTTTCAAGTTTTTTGTTTTGGTATGAATATTGAAGTTTTGTATCCATTTTTATTTATTTTTCCTCTTTCTACTTTTCTTCCTTTTTGCGCTCCGTCTTGTTTTTTATTTCAAGACCATGGCTATTATGTGGTGCTTATATTTAGTGCTGTAGTGGTCACTAGATATTTTATTTGATACTTCTTTTTGTACTATTGTGGTATTTCACCTTCCTTTTCCCCTTCGCCTCTCAAACCGAGGATGAGAGACTCTAGAAGGACTCCACCCATTTTTGGCGTACTTGATTTTTACCCGATTTTACTACTTTTCTCTTCTTCAAACAATACCACATAACTTGTACTATCTAGTCCCACCTCCCAATTAGAGAGGGAAATAATGGAGCTACCAGGACCAAAAAGATGTAAGATCACTAAGTAGTGAGCAAGACACATACTAGCGGCCCTGGGGGGTGAGAGTGGAGGATATGGGAGACAGGACGAGAACGGAGGTGGAGGGAGGACAATTTGGTGATGGGAATCCCCAGATTCAATATTTATATGTACCTAAAATATTACTGTGAATGATATGTAAGCAACTATGATTAAAATAAAAATTACATTAAAAAAATAAACTGAGTGAAAGAGGAAAACACAAATATGAAAGGATAGGAGCCAAGGGGCAAGTGGTCTTATGTGCATTGGTAGTGTTAAAAAAAAGAACAGACAGGGGCCCGGGAGATAGCATGGAGGTAAAGCATTTGCCTTTCATGCAAAAAGGTCATTGGTTTGAATCCCGGTGCCCCATGTGGTCCCCCGTGCCTGCCAGGAGCAATTTCAGAGCATGGAACCAGGAGTAGCCCCTGAGCACTGCCGGGTGTGACCCAAAAACCACACACAAAAAAACAAAAACAGACAGAACTAAATATCCAAGTCAAAGACAACAAAAATGGAATGAAGAGACCCAAATTTCAACAATCTAAACTTAAAACGGGCCTATTTTATTGGCATGCTAGGGGACAGGGTGTGGTGGTTTGGTATGCACTTGAGCTACATTGGTGGAGGGAAATGGACACTGGTGGTGGGATTGTTCCTGATTAATTGTATCTGAAACTCAACTGTGAAGAGTCAAAATAGTTTCAATAAAATAAAATTTAAAAAAATAAAAAGGGAAATACTAAAAAACTGTCATATACTTAGAAGGGATAGTCATATCTCTGACTTTACAATTGTTGATTATGTAGTTAATGTCTCTTGCCATTTGGAATATGTATAAAATATATATATAACATATATAAATATAAAATATATAATGATACAGTACTGTAGTTTTTGGTGTTTTAATGTACCTACTTTACTAACTATATGTTCCATAATACATTGCAGTACTGTGTGTAAATTACACAACCTATGCAAATTAAAACAAATGGAAGTTTTCAGTTTGATCTTTCTCATTATTTTATGTATTCAGAATACTGTATTGTCAAGTATTATGCATATACTATACTACTGTATACAGTTCATGCAGTTCCTCAATTAAAGACCAATTCACTTAATGACCAAGTCTTTGAAATGAAACTTGGTCATTAAGTGAGGAGTAGCTGGATAATGGTATATATAATGATATATAACAATGACATAAAACATGACTTGAGATTTCAAATGTTATAAATAGACATATAAAATTTAGTCCCAGGGTTTCATTTCTTAAAGCAACTGACAAGTAGAATACATGTGTTTTACCTGGTCATTTCCTCTGAATGTAAACTGAAGCCTTAAAAATCTTTATGCTTCAAGCTGGAGTTTTGTGGAAAATTTACCTATTAAAAAGTTATTTACTGGGGGGCCGGGTGGTGGCGCTGGAGATAAGGTACCTACGCTAACCTAGGATGGACCGCGGTTCGATCCCCCGATTCCCCATATGGTCCCCCGTGCCTTGCCTTGCCAGAGCGACTTTTGAGCGAATAGCCAGGAGTAACCCCTGAGCGTCGTCGGGTGTGACCCAAAAACCAAAAAAAAAAAAAAAAGTTATTTACTTCACCATTAAATACAGGAAGTACAAATGAGAGGAGACTATAGGAAGAGGGGGCAGTAAACTGTTTGGAATTTCAGATATTTAGTGTATTGTACTTCACTTGTCTGGAACAAAGTTGTTAGGATAAATACAGTATACTACTAAACTGTCCTTAAGCATTGGGAATCAACAAATGGAAGTGTAAATTTTGGAGAATTTTATGTTTGAAGATAATTACTACATATCATTTAGTTCAAAACATTTTTTGTGGCTATATGTTTGATGTATTCTGCCACAAACTAGTCCACTAGCTACATTTTTCTAGGTCAACATATTAAGCAACTTCAGAAGTGAGGATCCAGAAAATGATAGATACATATCACTTTTTATTTCATATTAGGAAAATGATCTTTAAGAAATTTGCTTTAATTACCTCCAAATATGGAAAACTCCTACTAGGGAATTAGGAGTCAATATATTAAATATAATTAGAAACAAAAGATTCTTCAGTCATTTAGAAAAGTATGTTTAGAGTCTTGTGTTATCATATAGTAAATAGATAAGATACTCTGGACAATTTAATGCATGTTTATGGCTTTAAGTTCTAAGATAAGATTTTCGAATCCCAATCTTAACTTGGACTCCTCTTTCAACCACAGACCGCTTCTCTTTATGCATGTTCTATAGGCAATTAAAATCAATAGATACCAAAATAATTTAACATGCTGCTCTCAAACCAATTCCTATTTGTAATAGGAAAGAAACTCAGTTAGTCAAGTCATTAACTTCTGTTCTCTCCTTGACTTCTGTTTTCCAAACACCAGTCAGTCAACACATCCTAATAAACCTAATTCTAGTAACTTTAAATAGGTCCATTTCTCCATCCACAGTACTTAGGTCTTTAGCATTATTTGCCAATATACTATTACTTCACTATAATCTAATCTCCATTCTCTAATCCCACCATTATTTTAGTATATACTGTATTATTGTTTATTATTCATATTTTATATATCTGTAATAAGTAGAGGTAAAGTAAAAGTAAACTTATGATAAACATCAATTGCTTTGCGAGCTTTCCTGATGCAATATCTGCTAGTTTCCCTAATTAAAATTCTACCTCAGAGTGCCCATACTAGCTTTCCAAAGCATCACAGTTTTTGCTCTTTGAGTCATGCTATTTTTTTTCCTGATACGGGGCTTTCCCTTACAACTCCCTGTATTTCTGTCAGTTAGAAACAATAAAGACCATGGCTAAGGGGTTGGAGCAGTGGTGCACACAGTAGGGTGTTTGCCTTACACACACTATTCTAGAATGGACCACAGTTCATTCCCCAGGCATCCCATATGGTCCCCCAAGCCAGGAGCAATTTATGAGCTCATACCCTGCAGTAATTCTTGAGCGTCACCAGGTGTGGCCCAAAAACCAAAAAATAAAAAATAAAAACATGGGGCCCGGGAGATAGCATGGAGGTAAGGAGGTTGACTTTCATGCAAAAGGTCATCGGTTCGAATCCCGGTGCCCCATATGGTCCCCCGTGTCTGCCAGGAGCAATTTCTGAGCATGGAGCCAGGAGTAACCCCTGAACACTGCCGGGTGTGACCCAAAAACCAAAAATAAATAAATAAATAAATAAATAAAAACATGACTGAGGAAGATAGGTTGATGCTTTTTTCCCTACTACTATATGATGAAATCAACAACCTATATTTTATCAATAACATATCATTTACAACTGCAACTTCAGACAACATATAGCTGTTTATTTCAATTATTCAGTATTAGATTGGTAATGTCATTATCCAGCTTCTAAATTAGATACAAAAATATGAATACACATAGATTGATTATTGGTTTTGGACACTGGGACTCTTGGATGAATTGTGCAATGCAAGGAGTCTATACACCAGGGATCTCAAACTCAATTTATCTTGGGGCCGCAGGAGGCAAAGTCGGGGTGATCCTTGAGTGCAAAGTCAGTAGTAAGTCTTGAACATTGGGGGTGTGACCCAAACAACTAAAACAAAACAAAACAAAACAAAAAAAGATTCCTCTAGAGGGACACAAAATGTTGTATGGAGGGCCGTTTGTGGCCCACGAGCCGCTGTACACTGTATTATCATAATGGACATAGATATCTATGATTTAGAGTGCACCACTGTCTAGGTGGCTTTGAATAAAAATAATAATCACATATCATAAGTATTCCTTAACTAATATTTTCAGTGACCCAAAACTGTACCAGAATGGTAAACATTTTTCCACTGAGAATGATGAGAACTAACAGCTAAGCAGTTGGAAACTGCAAAGGTTTTGCATAGTTCACATGAGTTCGTGTCAAAAAGGTAAATGTTAATAAGTTTCAAAATTTAATTGCCTTAGTAGACTTTGATTCAAGTCAGCCTTGATACTCATTAGTTCCCTTAAGATAGCATAATACCAACATATCATAATTAACCAGTTTTTCGTCTGGTATTTAGGGAATTAGATGAAAAAAATATCTGCCATGCTTTGTGTAAAAGAAATGTAATATACTAATGATGACAACTTAAGTCATGAAAATAGATTCACTGGTTGCTTTGTTCTTTCAAATATTTTGATTGCTGTTATTTGAAGTCAATAAAATTTAATGAGGTGCACAGCCTCTGGGTAAAACTGACACTATTCAATTCCACTGTTCAACTGAAGGCACACAACGTTCTTGGAGAAAATACTACTATGACATACAAAATTGTGCATAAATTTCCTATTCGAACTAGGGGAGGGAATACTGATAATCAAAAACATTACTGGAACTAGACAGAATATGGTAATTTGTTTCTAGCTTCCTATTTTTGTTTTGCAACTTTTAACTAATAGTATTGAAAAATAAAGCAAATCTGGGAAGAGAAAAAAATTTTTTAAGAAATTAGAAAATTTGGAAAAGAGAGCATCTGAAATTAATTGTAAATCACTTTTTAGTAGTTCATACATTGCTCCCAGAGTCATAAAACTAGAGTCGAAGGTGATTCTCTTGGTAACTGGCATAGGAATTTTTTTCCTTCCTGAAGAATTGGGAATCTGTGACCTTATAAATTGGTCTCATTACAGAGCTACTGACAGACATACATATTGGTTGCTGCCAGTAGGCATATGGACTGAAATTTGGAGGAGGAGGGGAGAACAGATGGAGTGGGGAAACAGTGATGGACAGGTCCTTCACATTGGACCCAGCTGGTAGGGAGCAGGTCATGTCTATTACTGCTAAGATGAGAAAGATAAGCATGTCAGCAGTGTGGAAGGTGACTCCATCAATCAGCTTATTCATTATGGCAAGAAGGACCTTGAAGTCTGAGGGTGAAAAATGGGGACTGGTTATGTTGTACCCTACAGGTGGCAAATCTGAAGGAGTTTGTCTTTCACATTGCCAGGAAGATAAAGAATGGGCTCTTCATGAATTACTTTAGTTGTTGTAGTCCTTCCAAGAAAAGTCATTGCTAATTTAATATCTTAAAGTTTATTGTCTAGTGCTTCTTTTTTTAGTGAAATCTTTCACTCATGTCATGCTTATGTATGTAAAGTAATGTTCCAAAGGGTTTCCAAGTGATTTCATTTTCTTTATGCTTCTGTTAAGTTAAAAGGAAATGTGGCTGAAAACAAATCTAACTTAGTATTTTGAGAATATAAAACCTCTGTCAGTATTGACTTTTTGGCTTTGTTCATTTCTCACACACAGGTGTCTAAAGTGGAAGTATGTAGTATAATATATTCAATATATAGAGTGGAAAATAGTGCCAGGTAAATTTAACTTATGAATATATATAATTTTTATTTATTGTACATCTAGTTTTTCCTTACCAAATATTTTTGTCATGTGAATCTCTTATATCTGTGAAGTGGATTCACATAAGAAAAATGGAAAATGAAATATTCAAAACTATTAGTAAGTTAATAGATATGATCAGATGGTTGAATTGCATTCAAATTTTATACTGCAGTGCAAATATGATGAAATTAAAGAAAAGTGATGATTCTTTTCAACTGAGAAATCTTTTCTAATATCATGAATAATGTCAAAAGATAAGTCAAATTTGACTTACTTTCTGTGAAGGAAAATATGCTATTTTAGTGCTCAGTGATGATGTATCATAATAGCGATGTTAAAAACAAATGTTAATATAAAAAATTTAAATATTGTGTTTTATCAGGAGAGAATTTTAAGAACTATTAAATTCTATAGACTATTTTTTCTTCATTATTCAAATATTTCAAAGAAAAAAGCTACTATACAGATTAGAAATATGATCCATATAGCATTTATTTCTATTGGATGTGGAGGTAAGGGCAGGGGAGTTGGAAACATCTGTGGTATTCAAATCTTACTTTTTATTCTTTGCTCAGATATCATTATTAATAGTACTACAATTTGAACTGGTATTGGATTCATAAAAGGCACATAACTGTCTCTGATACTTTCCTTCAGCCCCTTAATACTATGTTTTAGTTTTTTTTGTGTATGTGTGTGGTTGTTGTTTTGGGGCTACACCAGGCATTGCTCATGGATTACTCCTAGCTCTGTGCTCAGGAATTAGTCCTGCTGATGCTCAGGGAACCATTTGGGATGCTGGTGTCAAACCATGGTTTGGGCACATGCAAGGCAATTGCCTACCCATTGTATATTTGAAGATAAAGCATTTCTTTTCTAAAATAATAGCATTCTTTCTTAAATAATATCAAGTTTCTCTCTAAAAGTAACCTTTTTACTGATAATTTAGCCACATGGGTATTAGAACAATGTTTAAAGTTGAAATTACCTATAATTTAATCTAAAACTTGATAATCATAATTAAATTTAACTAGGTCATACTTAGATGAAGGCAGGTGAATTTAATTCGTAGATATATTTGACAGTTGACATGAACAAAAAAGCTAAATATTTGAATTTCGATTTATACATAACTCCAGTAGAATATTAATATCATATAATACTCATGCTATTTGTTTAGATTTTAAAATAATTTTATAATATCTATATTTTCAAAAATAATAAGCTAAGTTTAATATTCAGATTTCACTGCACAGTCAAATAAAATATAGAAATTCTCAAAAAGTCAACTTCCTAATGTGTAAGTTACAAATAAGTTTTGCACTGATTATATTCAACACTAGAATGTTGAAATTTATTTTTGCATTTATCAAACATATAATGAAGTTTATTTAATATCTTTATTTAAACACCTTGATTACAAATATGATTGTAGTTGGATTTCAGTAATATAAAGAACATCCACCTTCACCGGTGCAGCATTCTCATCACTAATGTCCCAAATCTCCCTAAATACAGTTCACACTCAGTGATACTAAAATTAGGAAGCAATGGTTATTGAGCATGCAGGATTGATGCTCCAGTACTGGTGCCCTGGCCAGGCAGAACTGCTCAGTGCAGTGCAGTGCCAGAAACCAGACCTAGAGATATGCATATGCTAGTCTTATGCTCTGCAGTGTGAACCATATTCATGGTCCTAACAAATTAATTTTCAAAAATACATAAAAATGTAAAATTCTTAAATTATCTTAAAATTAGTTTATTTAATATATGTTGCTTTTGTTTTTTTGGTTGAGTCCCACACAGTGATGCTCTGGGGTTACTCTTGGCCATGCACTCAGAAATTGCTCCTGACGTGGGGGGCCATATGGGACACTGGTATCGGAATCACTGTCAGTCCTGGATCAGCTGAGTGCAAGGCAAACATCCTACTGCTGTGCCATAGCTCCAGCCCTAAGTTTTATTTAATATATTAAAATAATGTAAGTGCCTAATTTATGTGCATATTCCAAAGGTGTCTTCCTACTGGGGAAATTAGAGCATGCTTTGAATAATTATAAAATACTTCTCAAGGGACCAGAGAGTTAAATTGCCATGTACACCAAGACCAATCATGCCTCAATCCTGGCATCTCATATGTTTCCTCCAAAACCCATTATGAGTAATTCCTGAATGCAGAGCCCAGAGTAACCCCTGAGCAATTCTGTGTGTGGCTCCAAAACCAAACAAAAACAATCCCACATTTGATGGTGTTTCTACATTTATGTTGTGGGGCAGGTGACCACTGTTTATGAGGTTTTATGAGATTTTCTTCTTTCTCAGCAAGGTTATATTGCTAGTAGCAGTAACTAACTCAGTAGAATTTACTAACTGATAATGAAGGGTTTGAACTAACAAATGAGTTTTGTATTGAAGGATTTGCATTAATGAACCTGTTAGGGGAAACAAATAATAAGTGCTTGGCTCTAAAATGAGAACTTGTAGATCAGTTCTATAGCGTTCGTTGAAATAACAAACTAATAATAATTCTCTTTTCCTCATGAGTATGAGTTTACCATTAAAGTTATTAAAAAGTATGAAATGCCCATAACAGTGACTGGAACAAAATTATCATTCAGAGATAAAAATGGTTTTATATTGCTTGTTGTTATTAATCTTGTGCTTAATTTATAAATATCCTAACATTATTTAGTGCTTCTGAATGTCTGAATGCACTTGCTTCTTCTAATTATAAGATATTCATATGCTTCTATCTTTAGAATATGCTTGCTGCATTTTTCTTAAAATATGCATCTATCCTTTCATGAATGATTTCTTCATATTTCCCTGGTTCAACATGTTCGGAATCATTTTTATTTATACGGATCCAAAATAATGTGGAAGTAAAAATTAGAAAAGTGTGTGTATTCTAACAAAAATTAATCTTGTGTTTTGATTTCAAATATTGTATACAAATTTGGAGTTAACTCTAGAGAAGAGAGTACAAATACAATCTAGATTATTTTCTCAGTGCTTTGGACAAAAACTAAAATGCATATAGCCGAACTTCTTTTCTCTTAATTTCTAAAACTCGTGTGTTTCAAGGAAATTTAATCCACATGTTTCTGATTCATTTACATTTAAGTTGTCAAACGTTTGTAATCATACATCTCTATCTTTTACTTTGTGCAGAAAATTGAGTTTTTCCAAATGGTGCATTAAAAAATAGACTTCTAGAAGAATCAGTTGAATTTCAGATTTGGAAATCAAAGTTTGACAAAAATGTGTAAACTTTTTACCTGCTCGTGGGAGAGGAAAGTATTTTTAGATTTTTGACTCTGAGTCAAGCCTTTTGATGCACACATTCACTAGATTATATTAAATATTATTCTTGTCTCCAATGTATTTTCATGTTTCAAAAATGCACCTCAAATATTTTTAATTTAATTTACTTTAAGAGCATATATCATATTTTACATTGTTGATCATAATGCATTTGTTTCTAAATAAGTGAGATTAAGTTTATTAAAAAAAAGGAAAAATGGAAGAAAAAAGAGTACAGCAACAAGAAAATTAGTGAAAATTATTGTACCTCACAATGTCATTTAGCTCTTGTTGCTAGTTGACCATTTTGTTTACTTCATTTATCTCAGAACATTAGGTGGCTTCAGATACCAATTGACATCAGAACTAGTATGTACATCAAAATATTCTAAGTGACCAATGAACCAGATATAATTCTTAAAATATATGTAAACATAACCATGAATATTATATTTGTTATATATAAATAATTCTATTTTAAACTTTTTAATTTATGTGATCTATTTATAGCTATTCATTCATCATCTCTTAGTTATATTCTAACAATATGCAAAAATGCAAACTCTTTCCCCAAAATTCTTTATCTAAAATTAGTTGATATTACTAATGTGAGAATTTACAGCTGGAACATAAACACTGTATTTTTTACAAGCTTGTTCCTTCTCTTAAAATAGCTCAGAATTTTTATATATTTACATATTTTTCTTATGAAAATTCTGTACTAAATAGTTCAAGCAATGAAACTTACTCTGATAGGATGTGCCATTTGGAAACACTAGGCATTTTTATTTAATGAAAACTAAACAATAGGTACTTCCATGTGGATCTCAGGAAGTGTTAATTCCAAACACGTCCTCCCTTATCATGACATCAAACCATTTGGACCACTTATTATCATGTACTCAGTAAAACTCAATCTGTTGTGTTAATTAGTTGTGTAAACACATTTTATAATTGTTTAGATGAAGCAGAACTAGAAAACTGGGTAGGTGAGAAAAGATCAAAGTTCTTCCTTAATACATTGTTTTACTAATTAGTGCTTGTCTTGTTCTTCTCCAGGTGGTCTTTTAAATCCATGCTTGGGAAGACCTGCTAGGTGAACAAGGAAGCTTTTGCAAGAAAAAAATTTCAACTCCTTAAAATAGTCTTAAAAATTAGTGGAATCAGAGTAAAAGGATTATAGAGAAAGAAGATTGGTTGTGTAATTGTTGGTGGATTCATCTGAGATGTAACTCTTCTTAGTAAAATATGGAAAAGAACAATTAAGTCAATTGTAGCCTAATGGAATATTTGAAAATAGCTTTTCTTAGTCCCAGTCCTCTCCAAATAAGTTTGTGTATGAAAGTTTGCTTTGAAAATAATTTAAATGCTATGGTGCTCAATAAATATTGTTGTAAGCTATGTAAATTTGAAAAAGAAAATGGACCTTGGGAGCTGCCTTACCTCTTATTTATATCACCACAATATATTACACTAAATAATTTGCTTTACTACATTCCTTGACTATCTCCTCTAATTACCAAGGTTATTGGGGGCAAATAGAGAGGGAAAAGGTCCAGTCATTACTTTTGAGTAAGAAAGTAGATCTCAAAAAAAACACTGAACTATCCATCACCTTACACCAGCGAGAATAGTATATATCAAAAAGTCTAAACAAAATAAAACAGAACAACAACAAAAACAAGGGGCCAGAGTGATAGCACAGCAGTAGTGTTTGCCTTGCAAGCAGCCAACCCAGGACTCAATCCGCTGCATCACATATACTCTCCCGAGCTTGCCAGGAGCAATTTCTGAGTGCTGAGCCAAGAGTAATCCCTGAGCGCTTCCAGGTGTGGCCTAAAAACAAGCAAACAAAAGCAGAACAAAACAAGAAGTCTGGAAACATCCATTGTTGGTGGATTGAGGTGAGAAAGAGGTCGTTATTGGAGAAAATATTATGCTTTATTGGAATGTCATCTAGTTCGACCTCTATGGAAAGTAGCTCATATATGACCCAGTGTATATGATCAAACTTTCTAGCATTTACTACCCAAACTAACTAAAAAGACAATATGACTTAGGTAATTGCAGCATTTTATATAATAGTCAAGATATGGAAACAACTCAAATGCCCAACAACATATAAATGGGTTAAGAAATTGTAGCATATATATGTATATATATAAACAATTGAATAGTATGCAACTATAAGAAATGAGCAAATCATGCAATTAGCTACTACATGGATGAATCTAGAGTGCATCATATTGAATGAAATCAGTGAGAAAACAAGGGAGAGTTTCAGAATGATCTCTCTCATCCGTAGGATACAAAAAATACTCAGGGAAGTAGCAAAAAAGGGCATAACTAGAGAGTTAATCCATAGTACCATGCAGATGAGGGGACAAGAAAGAACAGGAGGGAACTGTGGGCGTGGAAGTAGTCCATATTCAGGTGTAGTATTAGAATTATGTATCTTTGAAAATATCATTGACGGGATTTCAAATCATAGCACCTAACAAAATTTAAAAAAATAAATTAAAAGTTTACGAATGTTAGCAAGAATATGACGAAAGGATCTCTATACATTGTTAATAGAATATAAACTGTTTCTAACATTGAAATGAAATATGAATTTCCTTAAAATATTAATAATAGACATACCATATGGTACAGTGATTTCCTTCTTTATTCATTCCCAAAGGAAATTAAAAATAAGATTTTGAGGGTGAAACCATGCCCTGCAAACTCAGTCACATGTCTACATTGAGCCAGCTTCAGTGATTCTAGTCTTAAAAAAACATAAATCAAGCCATGAAAAATCATGGGTTTATCAGCTATGCAGCTGAAAAGGCAACCTCGGGAGGAGAGGACAAGGCAAGTCACTGCTCTGTCAAAGCTATACCAACTGTAGCACCATCATTTCAACAATGTCCCAGCTTCACCACTCAACAATGGATCTCTGAAGATATGTCAAATGGACCAAATCTCTGAGTATGCCACGATTTTTGGTTAAGTTCTCTAGGATTTTTTTGGAATAAATGTAGCCTCTCTCCCCAACTTCTTATATTTCCAGAAGATCTGGCAGCCCAAACCGTGCCCCACAAAAGTTTTCATATCAACTACAGAATTCCTGGACCATGTGGCCACATATCTGGCTGTGCCGCAACTCCAATTTTTTTTTCAATATTGTCAACTCAGTAGGAACACAACATTTTAGACATCAACTTGAATTCAAAGCTACCTAATATTAAAAAACAAAACAAATAGCAGAAAATCAACTAGCAACTAGTCACTTAACATACCTTCTGGAAATAATTTAATAACTTCATTTTGAAGTATATTGATTTTCACAAATTTTCATATCACTGTACTTTATTAAAATAATAAAAGTATTAAATAAAAATACTTTTATTTAACTTACCTGTTAATAAGCAATATAAAATAGATCATTTAATGCCTTTCAAGGAGTAGGCTTGAGAATAGATGGGTATCTGGAGACAATAGCAGAGGGAACTTATATCAGTGGTAGGATTGGTCTTAGGACAAATGTATTCTGAGCAGCTATTCAATGCATGGTCTTTAAATAAAGTAATTCATAAAAAATTATTATTATTTGAAGCAGCAGGATTTACAAAATTATTCATAGTTGAGTTTTATAAAACCCAGCACCAATCCCACCACATGTGTCAATTGACACCACCAGTGTCAATTTCTCTCCATCAGCTATTCCCAGGAACCCTCACCAACATCCGAACTGAAGCTTGATAGGCACATTTTTTTTTAAGTTTGGTTGTCAAAAATAAATGAGATTTTGAAAAGATTAAATTTTTAAAGACCATTGATGCAAGAATGTTGTCTCTATATTTTTCACCACTTTTCCTAATTTGAATAAGAATAACTACAAAGCGACTTTCAAAACATTTTAGAAGTAGTATAGTACCTCTATACTATACATACCTTATATAATACAAAATAAACTTGAATTATTAATTTCATCTTTCAGAATTATATTTCCTCACATGTGTATGTGGTTATGATTATCTGTTTTGCAGGACTGTGTCAAGATTGATGTGATTCATAAATAAAATTCCCAGCAGTGTTTCTCACTTAGCAGATACTCTGTAAATTGTTAGTTTTGTGCTGTCATCATCATCTTTTGTTTTTCTCTTTATATAAGCAAATTAAATTAAGATCCTTGGTTTACATTTTATTTTCTTTTGCTTTTTACTTTGCTCCTTGTTTTAATTTCTTTTATCATTTATAAATACTTAAATTTAAGGGATGTTTTTGCATATTACAATCTGAATTAAAGCAGGAATATAATTTAAAAAGAAATATTTATTGTTAGAACTACTCTTTAATTTTCACACATTTATAAATTGGCCTTCTTAAATGAAATGCAAAATATACTATAAGGTACTATAGTTATTTCTTATTTCTAAGTCAAAGGACAATGAGCTATTACTCACTTTGCCCAATGTGGCTAAATTATATTTTGTGGACATCTTTGTAGCTTTAGTGGCATTGGATGAATACTAGATATTATCTAGTATTTATTTCAAATTATGCCATATTTTTCTTATAGCTTCAAGTAGTGTCTCTAACTTACAGTCAGTCCTGTTCTAAAATTCCCCACCACTTCCATGGAGACTAGAAGTGCAGAGAAAAAAGAACAAAAAAAAGAACTCAAGAAGTTTACACTCTAAAATGTCCTCCATTTTTTTTTCTGGAAACTGAATATTTCACAGGTTCTAAGATATTACATAATAAATAATGTTTAAATACTTTTCTTTTTACCTATCACTAAAACG